>CAJHNH020000188.1:70721-294827 GCA_905116865.2 Candidula unifasciata
TATTTTTAATTATTATAATTATATTAAGTAATAATTTATGTCCTCATGTGAAATCTCGGCCAATTACGATTTCCAGCATGGTGAGACAATTAATAAAGGAATGAAGTGTATATTCATTATACCTAACCCTTACTAAGTTGATTTGACCTCATGGTGATATTAGCTTTATAAATCACTGTCTTGCTTTAATTTTAGACTAGCTGTACCCGGCCACGCGTTGCTGGGGCCTAGATTAGTAAAATAGAGAGGAAAGAAAAGAGCTCTCAGCTAACAGTATCTGTCATTCCCCCATCCTCTCCCCTCGACGCAGTCACATTTCTCTCTCCAAATGATTGAAAAATCATCCATGGCGAAATTATTAAAATAGAAATAGTTAAGAAATAAGAACTTTAAAATAATATGTTAAGCTCTCACAGCTAACTGTGTTTGGTATAAACACCCCCCCCCCCCTTTTTTTTCCACCAATCATATATCCCTCTCTGTAGGATTGAAAATCATCACCTGGCGAAATTTTTAAAATATAAATAGTTAGGAAATGAGAACATTAAAATACTATTTTAAGCTCTCTCAGCTAACGGTGTCTGGCATACCCCCCCCTCCCGCCTCCCGCCTCCCCATTCACATCTCCCTCTCCCAAAGATTGAAAAAACATCACCTGGCGAATCATATCTCCCTCTCTGAAGGACTGAAAAATCATCCATGGCGAAATTATTAAAATAGAAATAGTTAAGAAATGAGAACTTTAAAATAATATTTTAAGCTCACTCAGCTAACTGTGTCCGGCATACCCCCCCCCCCCTCCCCCTTCCTCCCCCTATCATATCTCCTTCTCCGAAGGATTGAAAAATCATTACCTGGCGAAATTATTAAAATAGAAATAGTTAGAAAATAAGAACTTTAAAATAATATTCTAAGCTCTCTCAGCTAACTGTGTCTGGCATAAATTCCCCTCCCCCAATCCTATCATCTTCTCCGAAGGATGGAAAAGTCACCGTGTAACGAAATATTTTCACTAAATTGAGCTTTGCATCCGTGTCTACCCAGACTTAAATAGGTAGCATTAACTTGTACATAGAAGTAAATGTAACCAGTGTAACAGCTACAACATCACCCATCCAGTACCAATACTACTGCAGCCACAACCACCACCAGCATCACAACAATAAGAACAAAAACTGTCACTACAGTCTTTGTAGGTCGGTGTAGAAAAGAGGAGTTAGCGCCGCATGCTGTCGCCACGGACTATTTAGTTTGATATTGCCCCGGACATAGGGAAAAAAAACTTCATCACGTAACCAGTGATGGAACCCACAGTGAAAAGCACACTATACTCACGAACAGGGTAGAAAAATACCCCGCACCCGTCATCTCTCCCTCTCCGAGGAAACGATTTTTAACGGACCTTGGCATCCGTGTCCACCAAAACTAAACTGGACTGTACGCCGTCTTTGTTAACAGTTTCTGTCGTCGCCGAATAGTTTTTGATCGAGAAGCGTCGCATGAAGGCTAAATAAAACAACTGAAATCGGATGTCTTTGGGCGAAAGGCACAGATATCGTAGCCTAGCTGTAAACCACAACACAACGTGGCAACCACCCTTTTAGGGGAAAAAGAACAATTATCACCTAGCAGGGAATCGAACACCGGTCACCCGAGTGAAGGATGACATACTTACAACTTTACTACCGACGACTGAAGAGTTTAGGTCAGATATCGCTGCATAACACAACGTGCCAACGGCCCTCTCGAGGGCGAACGAAGATTACCCGTGACATGACCATTGAGCATCACGTCGCCGCTGTCGCAGGCTAGCTGTAAACCTCAAAACCGAAAAAGGCGTAGATATCGCAGCCTAGCCATAAACCACAACACAACGAGCCAGCCGCCCCGTTAAGGCGGTGGAAATAAAATTATATAATAATGCAAAGTTCAATAAGAGCTCAGCAGTCGAATATGGCCGATCACATAAAAACAAACCCGGGCCGGCAACGAAACAAATAATGATTTGACCGCTGCTGGAGCTACGTTGTTTGTGGTCGGTGCGATTTTCTGACAAAAAAATCACGCTTGGAGTCAAAGTCAACGTTGTGTGCAAATTTGAAAGCAATCGGTTCAGTAGTTTCCGAGTTTTTAGCTTACATCATCGGAAAATTAACATTTTTATTAATATAGAAGATTTAGTCCAGATAATTCAGAGACTGGTTTTAGAGCTTGAGAAAGTGAATAACACAGTGTGGCTAAATTCAAGATTTACACTGTCGGAGAAGAAGAAAGATGTATGGCCCATGCTTGTAAAAATAATTGTTGTATATATATTTCCCCATTACTAGGAACATAATTTTAGTACCACAGCAGGTGGCCTTACATTTTTAATAATTTTATTTAACCCGTGTTAACTTCTAAACTCTACTGAATAAGATTTAGCCCATGTATGAATTCAGAATTAAACTGGAGTAGGTGTTGTATATTTTATGTTAATACTGTGACAGATGGAAAGCCCATTGTCATCTATGATTGTTTTATGACATCTATCCCAGCAACCAGTTATATTGATGGAGATGTGTCAATCCTATTTATTTTCAAGCTGTGCAAAGCACCTGTTATGAGTTTCCGGCCCATGTAAACTCACTCACTGATTCTCATTCTTTGTGATGTGAACCCATGTGGTTGAAATGAGATCTATTGTGTAATGTGACTGTGTGTGTAAGCATGTTAACCCCTTAAAGGAGTACTATTGTAAAGACATCAGTATAATTCGCACTGATGAATGTCCTTTTTTATTGTGTGACTCTTGTACTTGAAAGTATTCATGAAACTGATGTTTATGAAATATTTCCTGATCAGGATTATAGCCCCTGTTCTCTATACATACTCATTCAGTACCAGTAAAGAGGCTTAACACTTGTGCTTACCCTATTCCATATGTGTATGTGTAGTGTAACAGTATAGGAAGACTGATGGTACAGCTGTCTCCAGTGAGAACTTTCCAAATTGCTTGTACAGGGACTGTTCTATTGTTATAGGTCCAGATGGTAGTTCCAGTTGGGAGTTCCAGAAGTAAATCACAGCGTAGCTGCAGATGCCCGATTGTCTGGACTGGACTGGAAGATTCGGCCTGCCTGATGTGTCATTCGAGTAAAGCTTACTGTGCTACCCTACTCCAGCTGACCAAAGGGACCTGAGCTACAGCTAAGTGGTACAGATGTTCCAGTGAGAACTTTCCAAACTGCTTGTACAGGGACTGTTCTATTGTTCAAGGTCCAGATGGTAGTTCCAGTTGGGAGTTCCAGAAGTAAATCCCAGCGTAGCTGCAGATGCCCGATTGTCTGGACTGGACTGGAAGATTCGGCCTGCCTGATGTGTTTCCGAGGCTTAGCTAGAAGCTGACCAAAGGGACCTGAGCTACAGCTAAGTGGACAGATTTGTCTACTATCCACAGGGACTAATTTTATCTCCACCGCCATATGGTTATTAGCTAGAATTTTCCAAATAAATGTTATAGTTTTAATGTTTCTTTCAGTGTTACGGAGTTATTTTAACTGTAATCATTTGTGTCAGTAAACAATAGTGAGTGAACTTCAATACATTTAAATATAAAATTTAATAACAGTTAGGAATCAGATGTGGGCGAACCCCGAACCCTCTCCTTTAACCGGCAAGGCTGGGAGAAATATAATCTCATAGGATGTTCAATGTTTGTGATTCCCTCTGTAGATTGCACATGGCGCATTCGCTAGATTAAAGTGAATTTACCCCAGGCTAGGTAGCCTTTAAAATCTGATGTCATCTGTTGCCTCCGTGACTCGAGGGACGTGGCAGTACGTGGAGGGATATATATTAGGGCTTACGGAATAAAGAAAACCATTTGCGTGTTTAATACAGTATTGAAACATGTCTTGGTTATTCTTATCTTTTGTGTATGCGCCTGTTTCCGCTTTTCGGCTTTTCTTGTTAATTGTTGTTCCACGGCGATCCTCATCCACATGGTGGCACTTTGTGTCTTCGGGTGTTTCTCGCTTGTGTGATGTCCTAGTGTGGTAAAAATCTACTACTACTACTACTACTACTACTACAAAGCACGGGAATTACTATGGATATTAAGCATAGACGCAGGGACGCCTTAATCGTGGATTTGTACTGTAGAGCAGAGGCAACCAGACTAAAATAACACTGAAAACCAATTGGTGGTGGAGGGGGAGGGGGGATCACTAACCCCGCTTTTGGGGAATTGGGTGGGGGAAGCAGCTTTACTACCAACGCCTTATATAAAAGGGCGGGGCCAAGTGACTAAATCCTAGTTTAAAAGCTTAATAATGATAATTATTCATAATAATGTAAGTAATTGTGATACAATCCCCCGTGTGGTCTCTGGGGCCCTATTATGGGGAAAACAAGAATAGACCCACTGCCTACACAAAAGCATGTAGTAAGAGTCGACTAAATGGAAGCTTCCTTCGAAGTCAGAGTGCATCTGCCTGAGAGGCAAGGAACCAACAGTCTACGCACAAATGTGTCAGATATGTCAAACGGATGCACACGCAATACCCAAATTCTGAAACAGGTCTGCAGTCCAGAAGTGGACGAACAACCAGAACTTTCCACCAGAGTTTACAGCTAGTGAATGCAAAGAAGAAGTAGTGACATTATTTGCCATATCCATTGCGTTGCGTTCGGCTGGTCACCTAGCTCGTATGCCAGACTATCGCCTCCCAAAGAGAGTATTTTGTGGGGAGCCCCAGCGAGGGAAGCGGTCCCAGGAAAGACAGGGGAAAAAAAAGCGCTACAAAGATACTATCCAGACTGCCCTCAATTATGTTGGCGTCAACACAGCGAAGTGTTGGGCTGCTGCACAAGACCGTTCTGGGTGACGTACATTTCTTAGACATGATGCGTCAGCCTGCCAGGCAGCGGAGGTTGCACAGACAGAGAAACGGAGGCAGACTATAAGATTAACTCCACAGGGGATCATGTACAGCAGGGGTCTACCAATCGTCAGTAGAAGTAATCTCTCGTCGACAAATGTTTCAGCCCACGAGCTCCTAGACATTTTCAGGGAGTGGGCCCACCTGAGTCTTTGAAGCTCAGGGTTGATCTGCTCCTGCTGCACGTATTACCGGATGTTCTCGGACAGGGACAAGACGAAATTGGTGACTTTGCAAACAAACGGTACTGTAAGATACTGTATTTACATAGTCGCTGCGGTAGCATAATTAAAGCAGTCTGCATACCTATACGACCAAGTGGCAAGCTTACGGTTGGTTTATCGGACACATGTTAGACTTTGTCGGCAGATGGCAGAGGGACACTAGCAGACAATTCGGACACGATGAACTTTAAGGGATAAGATTTTCCTTTCCGCTAGACCAGCTCATCGAGGCCCATCCCCCACGACGTTCCATTGTGTCCAGAGCCAGCTCGAGGCCCTCTCAGCTGCCTCGCCCAGTTGTTTAAGTGCTCGTTTGCGCTCATTTCCTCGCAAGCCTAGTTGTTTAATCACATTGTGCATTGAAGTAGAAATCAGACCTCTTGCGCCTACCTCGACGTCGAAGATTCTTACTGTGTACGCTTCGTCTCTCCTCCAACCTGCAGCTAAGTCACTGTATTTCTCGAGCTTGTACATGTGGCTTTCGTCCATTTACGACTCATACGGCACGAAAGAATCGTACTGCTAATCCTACATTTAATGCGGTTTCCATCTGTTGTCCGCACTGCTCAAGAACTTTCCAGGCTCAGATTGGACTAATCAGCCACCTTTATACTCATAATCATTTATCAATACTACTTTGGATAAAACGTGGTCTTCTCACTCGTGACGGACACACATCACCACAGATGCTGTTGGAGTATTACGTGGTGAAGTCCCCATCTCTTTTGCAACGCGACTCTCGTACCGTTGTCGAAGGTGCATGAGAACATTTTTTTTAAGGGGAGCGAATCTCAGTATCTGAGAATCACGACATTGTTTACCGCATTTGCTAACCTCTGAGCAATAATTAAAGTTAAACAATAATTATCATCATCATCATCATATGTATAATGTGATGAATGGCAGAAACAAAATATGCTTGAAATAATATTAAATGCAAATAGTTGTAAAGATAATTTCTATATATGGATAAAAGGTTTCGTTTAGTTTCTCGCCTTCCTTTGGGGGCTTTGAGACCTCAGTGGGATCCTGTTATCAGTTTCGTCCTTTTTATGATGAAATTTTTTGTTATTTGAAGCCCCACTCTGGCTTTTGCCAGGGGCCACAATATAGGCAGGCCATAATTATGGCCAATTGTCTGAACGCGGTTTCTGGGACCTCTCCACGGCGATCCTCATCCACGTGGTGGATTTTTTGCGTCATCGGGTGTTTATCGCTTCTGTGATGTCCTAGTGGGATAGAAAATCAGTCAGTCAGTCTGGGATCCTGTGTTAATTGCGTTCGCCGTCTTTTTCAGGATGAAATTTTACGTTATTTGAAGCCCCACCCTGGCTCTTACCGGGGGTCGCAATATAGCAAGGCCATAAATATGGCCTAATGGCTGAACGCGGTTTTTGGGACCTGGGACCTCTCCACGGTGGTCCTCATCCACATGGTGGCACATTGTGTCATCGGGTGTTTATCGCTTGTTTGATGTCCTGGTGGGTAGAAAGTCAGTCAGTCAGCGGGGGATCCTGAGCGCCCAGGTTTTAACTTCTATGCGGTAGATGTAGATCTAAGGTCGATGTTGAGGTTTGAAGTGTTTTACTTATTTATCTAGTCCATGCTGTCGTTGTCTTCTCCACAGCCGTCTGTCTCAAGCATTGCAATCATTTCTAGATGTTTCTCGGCGTCAGGATGCCACACCGTTCTTTTCTATGTTGTTTTACTTTGTCTCGTCTAAACTCTTGTAACTTCAACTGTTCTTTTTGAGATTACAGCTAAATTAAACATTCTCTTTTCAGTTGTTGTACTTAATTTGCTATCTTCTGAATATTGTTACTTTAATTCTTCTCAACTAAATTTTTACTTTAATCGTTCTCTTCTAAATTGTGGTTAATTTTATCATTATTTTCTAAACTGTTGTTACTTTAATCATACCTTTTTGAATTGTTACTATGTTTCTTCTTTTCTAAATCACTGTTAAATTAATTGTTCTCTTCTTTTTTTTTAACTCGTTCTTTTTTAATCGTTATTTCAAGTCATATTCTAAGCTGGTACTTTGGCTTTTTTTTTCTTCTAATTATCTTCTATTTATTTATTTATTTATTTATTTATTTATTTATTTATTTATTCATTCAGTGCCCTCTTTTATTCCTTTTCAAAACTCACTTTTTTTTCCATTTCTTCATTTTTGTTCAACTTGTCCCCATCTAAGTACAATACAAGCAGGTACACATAATGTACCGGCGTGTGTGTGTTAGCGGGCGCAGGTGTTTGTGTTTATGTGAAAATGTAACATCGTTTTGGATGCGCGTTCGCTGTCTACTGATGACACCTGCTACTGACTGATGTGTGGTGTGTTTTGCCAGTTTAATGACTTATTGTGTGTTATGACCTATTGCAACCAGCGGAATCTAGAAAGTAAAAGATGTGTTTTTTTCACTCCTTCAAATGCGTTGAACATACAAGGCTAGACATATATTTCATAGACAAGTTGGCAGTCAGTGGATGATGTAGCCAACACCAAGCCGGTCGCCTTTACTTCCCACGACATTACCTGCTATCCATGCACCGTATTAAGCCATGTATCCCACGCCCAGCCTGCCGGCCTAAACGTCTTACATTTCAATTCAGACCAGACAGATTAAAAACAAAACAACTTATACTGGATCCCAGAAAAACTCCGCCTAAAATAGATACCAGAAAATATAATGAGAAGTAAAGGCGGCTGGCGTGAGGCTAGCCACATCACACAGCCATAGTCTGACTACGGAGGTGATGGCGGTAACAAAAGCAATGATGTGGTTGGAGACACAGCATTTTCCCCATGAATGCTTTCTAAGTGATTCCACGAGCATGCTCAAGAAAACGTGAAGTCGGGAGATATAAACCAGCGTCATTGCACACAGTTATAAACCATAAGTGCTCTGCCACCAGTAAGGACAGCTGATAAGAATTGTCTGCTAGTGTCGCTGTCCGCACTAAACTCCGTAGCTACAGGGACGTTCCTCCATTTACCCCAGAGTGTTAACTTTGGTACCCATTACCTAAAGGCTGGGCGAACCCCAGGGAGATGGATTTGAAAGCAAGTCTCCTATCGACTGCGCTAACGCGGCTCCTATGCTCAAGAAGACAGAAACGGAATTGATTCAAAGAAAATGGTTGGAATAGCTGAGGAAATCTCGTCTGATAGGAATTAGTTTCGTTTTTGTGCCAGGACACTCCGGGGTAAGAGGAAATGAACGAGCTGATTGGCTTGCTGGCAGGGCCACGGTAGGTACAGGAGAAGAAGCAATGGACCTGGCCAACATTCTCAATGCTCTCAAGGAGGCAATACAAGAAGATGATTCAAAAGACGACGCTTAATCGGCAATACTCAAATGACTACAAGAACTTCAGGTCAAAAGAGGTGTCGCCAAACATGAACACTCTACAAGTAGCTAAAGAAGAATTTGAAACCAAGAGAGAACTGGTGTTATCAGTCGCCACACGCTAAGGGATATACTGAAGATGGGATCCGAGCGCTTATGGACTTTGTTCGATGTGCAGTGAAGATAATTTGTCGATTAACTAACTTAACTAACACAGCCACAGGTATATACAAATACGAGTGGCAATGGTCCATGCTTATTTAGGTAACTAACTGACGCGATGAACTGATAACGTTTCATTTTCCCAGGGATTCATGCGGCCCGCATTTAGAGATCTGCTAAAGATACATAAGTTATACAGTTGTGGCCAGTAGGTGGCTTCGATGACGTGGAAGAGAATTATCATAATACCTTTGTGTGTGTGTGTGTGAAACAGTTATGTATTATAACCGTTAGAATAAATTATTCTCAACGTTCCCATGTGGGTTCGGAGGCCCTATTTGGCGGAGGGGGAGGGGTTGCACACATTTTACCGTTACCAACCAAAGTAAAACAGCGTCGCCGAATGACACCTGCTGAATGCTGATGTGTGGCATGTTTTACCAGCCAAATAATATGTTGTATGTGTCATAACTACTGCAGCTGAATATAGTCCTCCCTCTCTCCATCCGATATTTACTGTCTGTTCCTGAAACACCGCTATAGGCACAGAACCTGGGGGATTCCGGTCCCTCAAGAACCCCCCCCCCCCCCCCCCCATATATCTGAACAAAGAAGACACAAACAATAGATGGCAGAATTTATGCCTGTCATATTTCGCTGCATCTCTGACATTTAAAAAAAAAACTGCATTCAAGATTGCACAGGAAAGGAAAGCATGGAAAGAACTCTCTAAAGCCTCATGTGCCACTAGGCATAAAGAAAACTGATGATGATATTTCGCTGCATCTCTGACAAGCATAGAAAGTCCTCTCTGAAGCCTCATGTGACACTAGGCATAAAGCAAACTGATGATGATATTTCGCTGCATCTCTGAAAAGCATAGAAAGTCCTCTCTGGAGCCTTATGTGCCACTAGGCATTAAGAAAACTGATGATGATATTTCGCTGCATCTCTGACAAGCATAGAAAGTCCTCTCTGAAGCCTTATGTGCCACTTGACACTCTGTTTATTTAGTGCGCTTGTATCCATGGCGAGGCGCAGACGCCCTCTGGAGGTGACAGGTTCAATTCCTGGCACGGTAACTATAGTGTTTGATTTTTATGTTGTCTAGTGTGTTCTTTTATCTAACTACTTCTTTCTATGAGTGCCGATTAATACACTTTCTGTTACTTGATTAATTTAGCCATAAAGAGAACTGATGATGATGTTATTTCGCGGCATCTCATCAGATGCACACTACAGTAACAATTGACGAAAATGAAGCAAAAAAATTAATGCTAACTAATTAACACAAAATCGACAGCTTTCAAAAGTAACTATCTGCGTCACCAAGACGAATTGGGCATAATTCTAAACTGAACGGGTTTATTGTTTAGCTTCCATTTATCTCTGTAGTTCGCGGTTAGCTGAAGTAGGCAAACTTCGAAATTGTCGCGCGCCCACGTGGGTAAATACACTGATATAGTGAGGGTGTGGGTTTGATCCTTAACAATGCCCACCCACGTGAGAAACTGGACTATTATCTAAGCTATGTTGATCCTAGACAGTCCTGGATAGCCAAGAAAACAGCGAGTGGCTCGTTCCATGAAATGAAAGTTGCTGTACTTGTATCCACAGGAGTAGGAGAAGGGATAGATAGATATCAGGATACACCCACTGTGATATTATCTCGATACACAGTTAACCCCTGCGACTATTCTCCTCTCCTGGCATTACTGAAAAGCCCCCATCAATTGATTTAAATATTTGTTAGCTGAAGTAAACTAATATGCACAAAGACACTTGAACCTAAGTACACAATTTACTCAACTAGGTTGTAACAACATCAAACATGATTTATTTGAATAAATCGAAATAAAATGAACTTGTTTAGGCTAGTAGAGTTTAGGTGATGTGAATAATGAAATCATAAAGGTATTGGAAAGTAACAACCTTTGGACAGTTCTCGGCTTGAGACCCTGTCTATTCTTTCCCAGTTTGTCGTCCTCACTGCTTCAAGCAGGTCGTTACACTCAGACGGTCAGCAATGAATGGATGCTTACTAGTCCCTGCCCAATGTGGGAACTGGAGAATACAGAAACAAGCGCATATTTGTAGTATCTGCTCTAGATGTACACTAAGCATGTATATTATAATAACATCAAGCATGTTTATTTAAATAAAACATTTAATCTCTCCCTCATGCTCACATTCACTCCTGTCCAATTTGGAAGGGCTTATGTCTCACATTCCAACTGTTACATCTTCTGCCTTCCTCTACACGTCCTGTAATGATAGTCAAGTCTTCTACGTCAGGTGCCATCTCTCGTACAGACTCAAAATGACAATCAGTCAGACAGAACCAGTTCTGGAATCTATGCTTGGAACAATCGACGCGCCCAGAAAGCTAACAATATTTCTGAGGCGAATCAAATACCAAATCCCAAGGATTTTCTCTCCGGGATCAATCTCCGCATTTGCCTCCAGAGAGTTAAACACATTTCAGTGTGTTAGCTGTATGTAATACAGATTCACATTAACCACACGTGACAAGATTGCCAAAGTTATCTTCACGCTTGTGATTTCAAAAACATGATAGTTCATTAAATTTCAATGGCAACAACAACATTTAGGTTTTACAACATTGAAACACATGTGCACGAAAAACATTCATGACACTATCAAATAGGAAATAAAGCAATGTGACAGTGCCCTACGAGAATGAAGAAATGTCCGCCTAGGAGTACTACAAAGTGATGAAGACACACACTTGAGTAAAAAGACAGTTAGATTTCTATCACAAAATATAGATTTGAACCTAATTTCGATCTTACCTGGAAAATGAAACCACGATGCCAAAAGTTCTGTCTCAAGCTTAGGTTAAGCCCAACAGATGGCATGTGCTGGACAGGATCTCATTTACCAGACCTAGAGTTCACCCCTTTATAACTTTTATTAAGCTCCTCCTACATTACGCCTAAAATCATTCTCATTCAAGGATATCACAGCTCCTCCCTGTGGGTAAGTTTATTCGCTGTCAGTCAGGGCTGTACAACACTTGTTTAAATTCCCACGCTAGGATCTCCTGGTTCAATTAAGCTGGTCAAAGCTAATAGGCCAAGTCACACCTCCAGTCTACTTCACCTGTCAAGGGGTTTGCTAACAACTCCACCCGACAATAAAATCAGACGTTGTCAATTCTTCTGCCAACACTTTCGGCTCACTGTGTCAATATTGACGATCTGACCGGCACTCCAGTTTAGGTAACCTCAGGGGGAATTAAGCACAATTAGCTGGAGTTATCTACTCCTAATGGTCTGGCTAGGAGATAAATATCTGACACCAACAAATGGTGTGCAAATCTCCAGTCAGTAAGTCTGCTTGGTCAGTCTTATCTCTGTACCTTAACACTTAACATCTGGGAAAAAGTTTTAGTGTTTGATATGACCGACGGTCCAGGAGAATTAAAGGTTTGATGTGGTCGTCTTACTTAGATTAGGGATGCATCCAAAACCATTTATTTCTGTATACTTTGAAACACAAAGGAATAAAAGTAGAGTAAGGAAAGACATTCTGGAGTCACCGAGCGTATTGTCACAGAAATGCATCATCCTTGTCTACAATGAGTGTATGGTTCAAAGTGCATGGACTAGTGATATTTTCAAACTGTTGTCTAATTCGGCCATCTTCCAAATAACGGTCGTAAATTATCGGAGCGGAAAATATACCCTAACAGGGCCTAAGCCACGTGTCAATTGCGCACTTCCGGGGACTGTAACGCCACCGCCGAATTGCGAACTTTCGGCAACCTCCGCGAGTGTCCCACACGCTGCTCACACGGCGTGGAATGGGGCTAAACTAGATGGCTAGGACTTACGAGCAAATAAAATGAAGGAAGCTGCAGGATATGCAGTAGCTGCTGCTCATGCGTTCGGGACACTCCGCGGTGGCGGAGGTTGCCGAAAGTTTGCAATTCGGGGGCGGCGGAACTGCGCAATTGACACGTGGCTGAGGCCCTGTTAGGGTATATTTTCCGCCCCGATAATTCACAACCGTTATTCGGAGGATAGACTCTAATTCGTTTTTTTTTTTTTTAGTTGCTGTTGTTGTTAATATTTGCTTTGGTAAAACAGTTACTATTTCGATTGTGTGTTTCAGTTAAAAAGGCACATTTACTTGCTTCACTATAAGCAAGTCGCCGTGGCGTAGTGGCTAAACGCTCGCGTACGGATCAGAAAGTCATGAGTTCGCTTTCAGACGGAGAAGAATTTTTTTTTTTTTTCAAAAATGACCTCAAATCCCAGGTCGACCCAGTCTTGAATGGGTACAGGGTGCAGTCCCGGAAAGTAAAGGCATATGTTGTGATGCTGACCACATCACCCGTCCTAGGCTGATTGGTCTATGAAAATATAGGTCTAGTTCTGTATGCCTAAAATCGTGGAAAATGGACATTCACTTACTTTACATTGTAATAAACTGTTACTGCAGTATGCATCTGACGAGATACAGAGCAATATACCAGACAATAAATTGTGCAACACCGCAGTTATTGCTACTACCACCATTACAGTACGGCTGCCACTGCCATTAACTCCTTCACCACAACACAACTCTGGTTATTTCCCTTTGTCTTTTCCTGACAGATTTGAAGAGCAGCATGCAACCCCCACACAACATCTAACAATATCACAGCATTTAAATTGTTCTTTACCTATTTAATTCTTACCTTTACTCTTGACAACCCCATTTAAACTATTCCCATTTTTTAATAAAGTCGTCGTGGTCGAGCGGCTAGACGCGCGCCGCAGATCGTGGTTTCGCTCCCTGGCGGAGCCGGACTTTTCTTCAAAAATTACCTTGGCTCTCAGGTCGACCCAGCCTCGAGCAGAGGCGGGAAGTAGAGGCGGCCGGTGATGCTGACCACATCACCCATCTTGTGCCGTTGGTCTATAAAATATAGGATCTAGCCCTATATGCACCTAAAGGCCTAGAAAAGGGTCCTTTATTTTACTATTTTCTAATAAGATCGTTAAAAAAAAGTTGAAAGACTTTTAAAAAACAAAAAGCTAGTGAAATATTTAAACCACATTAACTCTTTCAGTCCCTGACAAGTGTTAATTGGAACTGGAATTGTTGACTGAAAATTTGAGGTGTCATTAAGCTCTTTCAGTACAAGGCATACATAATTTAACTCATTCAGATTTCCAGTCAATATGGTGGATAGGCTTCTGACTGTTTTTTTGACAAGAGTTAGCACCTGCATTTTCTCCATATATAGACCAAAAAGATATAGTTCTATCGCCCAGCTACTGAGCTGAGTGCATGGCCAACACTGTGATTTGCGGATTTCCTTTGCAATGCTTTTTTCTCTTAAAACTGTACCCATTAAGGTTTGTATAGTGAACTGCAGAATTAGAAAATAGTGAGTGGCCTGTTGTCAGAATTGGTAGTGCCTTATAGAATTAATTGCATGTGCAACTAACAATCTGTTGTAACTGCTGCTTCCATTGAGGATGAACAGCATTTCTAGTGCCGGACTGTTTGTGGTGGTACTTCGGACAACTGCCTTATGCACTTTAATGTGTGTATTCTATTGGCTTTGCTCAGACTGAAGTCCGCACCATGTTTTTCACAAAGGACAGTGATGGACATTCTGTATGGTTTTTGCTCATACAGGAACGAAGCAGCCAAGGGGTGATCCATCTGCTATGAAGTTAGAACAGCAATTACATGTGTTTGATTACCTGACACCCTGTAAGTAAAAAAAAAAGTAAAGGACCCTTTTCCACGCCTTAAGGCGTACAGGGCATATAGGGCTAGACCTATATTTTTATAGACCAATCAGCACAAGATGGGTGATGTGGTCAGTATCACGCCGGCCGCCTTCACTTTCCCGGGACTGCACCCGGTACCCACTCAAGGCTGGGTCGACCCGGGGAGCCAAGGTAATTTTTGACGACACCCTGAGCATTTTTGAAACAACAAAGCTGACACAGTTTAATCACTGTTTCGGTATTCTCCTCTTGTCTTTACACAAGCAATGAAATAACTTTAAAACAATATTTGCCTATTTTGAATTTAAATAATGCACACACGGACAATAATTGCACAACTTACTGCCTGGTATATCTCGCTGTAACTCAAACACAAAACAGAACCTTTTCCATTAAACAGTAAAAAAAAAAAAAAAAAAGGTTATAACCAAAAAGCAAAGAATCCTTGTCCATGCCTTTAGGCGTATCGGGCATATAGAGACAGACTTATATTTAATAGACCACTCAGTACTTGGTGAGGATGTGGTCAAAACCACACTGGCCACCTTTGCTTCCCAGGACTACACCTATACTTGGCAGCCAAGGTTATTTCTGAAAGAAAATCTGGCTTTGTCTGGACCCGAACCCTCAACCTTTCAATCCACTGAATAAGAGACAAGGATTTGTGTATTCTCCCCCATGTGGGGGAACTGTAGCCCCATTTTGTGTGTGTGTGTGTGTGTGTGGGGGGGGGGTGGTGGTGATGGTGATAGATTCTCTGGACCCTAAACAAGCAAGTTGTAACAGACAACTAAATAGGGATTTGCTGAAATCTGACATGTTGGGCTGAAAGTTGCAGATATCACAGACTAGCTGTAAACTACAAAACACCCACTCCAATTTTAAGGGTGAATGACAATGATGACAGCGGCTGCGAGGAAGAAGAAAAGAAGAAGAAGAAGAAGGTTTGTGCATTTCAGTTAAAATGATTCATGTTTTATGCTTTTTTACATGTTTATGTCAACTGTGTATTATAATAATACACATGATAAGATACAATGAAATATGCCAGACAATAAATTGTGTAATGTATTGTTGTCAGCATTATTAAAATACCACATAAATATCAGAATTAAACACAATAAAAATAATCAAATAATCTAAATGTGGAAAACAGAAAAATCTGGACCCATCTGAAAAGATGGCATACAAAGTTTATAAAATAATCAATACTCGATAAATTATGTCATTTAAAAAAAAAGCGCCCCTGGCAAATGATGACAAAACACCAGTTTGCTGTACAGAAGATGGTTATATTGGTAAGAAAAATTCACATTTACAAGCCACATTCTAGGCCAATATTTAACATTTCTCCTGAATCATCTGCTTGTCTTGCTTCTTAAGGAGGCACTAAGTTTTCCGTACAGAACTTTGGTTACATAGAAGAACCAGTCAAGCATCACAGGATTCAATAAAAAAAAAACAGACTCTTTTTCCACGCCTGCAGGCGTATTGGGTACAGAGTGAGTTAGTTAGTTAGTTTAGTCTTTCCTCTTGTGTCGAGTGCGGCACATAGGGCAGAGGTCGCGACTCTCCATGCAATCCGTTGTAGGTCTTGGATGTTTGAGTGGCCCATGAGCGAGCCTTCCCTGATGATAGTTCTACGTAGGGTTTCCCTTGGTCTTCCACGAGATCTTTTCCCCTGTGGTGTCCAAATGAGGGCTTGGTAAGGAAGTCTTGATTTATCCATTCTAAGGGCATGGCCGACATAGTTCCAGCGGCGTTTTCGTATAAAATTAGACACATACTCTTGCCTGGATTCTTGCCTTTATTTGTGTATTGGTTCGGAAATCTGACCATTTGAAAATTAGTATTCTTCTAAGGCATTTATTTTCAAAACTGTCTAATTTTGTGTCTAGAGGTTTCGTTGATTTCCAGCTCTCGCATCCATAGGTTAGTACTGGAATCCACACAAGAATTGAAGATCTTGAGTTTTGTGTTGTTTGCATAAGTGTCTTTGATTTCCAGATGTTAGACAGTTTATTGAAGGCACTAGATGCCAGTGCTATTCTAAATGTACAGAGTGCAAGATATATTTTATAAACCAATCGCCACCTGGCGGGTGATCTGGTCAGCATAATGCTGAACGCCTTTGCTTCTCAGGACCGCACCTGGTATCCATTCAAGGCTGGGCTGAAATGGGAGCAAAGGTCATCTCTAAAAAACATCCGGCTCTGTCAGGACCCAAGACCTTCTGATCCGCAGGCCAGATCTAGCTGCTACACCCCGGCAACTCCCAGAGGATTAAATAGGCTTCTTATTTGTTCCTACACTTCAAAGACAAGGATTCGAGAAATACATGTACTCATAGTCAATGACACATAAGCAAAAAAGGGAAGGATATAAAGATAATCTAGACACTATTATAAAAGCTGAAAGGCACACTAGAATTTGAAACCTTTCATCATAAAATGACAAATAGCAGTTTGTTGAAAGGAACAAATGTACTTGGAGGAATAGGCATCTAGACGCCCCTGACTACAACATAAAGACAAAGATTTATTGCATATGATGTTCTTCACAGTTCCACAGAAATAACATACTCACAACCCATCATTTAGTTATATCAACCGTAGCATGAGAAACTACATGGCGTATCTCATAAGTTTCCATACAAAGGGAAAAAAAAACATATCATCAACACCATTACGAGCATAACTCCAGCAGTGCTTATACGTGTTCTACAGCAGCTGGCGGCACACGCCTTAAAATGATTTTCCAAACAACAGTAGTCATGTTACATAAGTAAAAGTAAGTAAAGATCCCTTTTCACGCTTTTTAGGCGCACCAGGCATATGAGAAGTACACCCATATTTAACAGACCAACTGGAACTAGGTGGGTAATGTAGTCAGCATTACACCGGCCGTCTTTACTTCCCTAGGACATACATCCTGTACCCATTTTAGGCTGGGTCGACCCGCGATGCCCCACACCATGATAAAAATCCACATATCCAGCAGTGGGTTTTGATCGCGGCACACTGGAATTATAAGTCGGACTCGCAATGCCTAAGCCACGGTGCCGCCATGTTATGTAGAGCATATAATATAAATACAAATGGTTTTTCATTAAAATAACCAATAAATTTTTTTCCTATGTATGTTCATGTTTGAGACATTCTGCATTACAACAAAACCAAAAATTGGTGTCATCTTCACACCAGAGGTTGGCTTCAATGGATACTTGCAACCACATCCACTTCTGTCTTCAGGAATATCATGTGCTGAGGTCTCAGTCTCTCCTACAGTCTCACTCTCGTACCACTGTTCAAAAGTCACAAGAATGGTCTTTTCCAAACCATCTGTGTAGAAATCTAACACTGACACATCAAGGACTGTGAAATGCAATTCACTTATCACTAGAGCCATACTTATAATCCACGCCACATGGCACTGGTAGTCATGTTGAAGGCTTTCTTTGTGGCAGTTTGCAGTACTGGCACCCTTTTTATGGATCATTTTATGGTGCAAATATGGTAGGTACAGGCACTTTTTTTTAATTCTTCAATTAAAAAAAAAATGTAAAAAGCCTGGCCATGTCTGGCTCTCCCTGTCATGCTGTTAAACTGTCCAGCATCTTCTCCCTGTTTCCCCTCAGCTCCTCCAACTTTTCTGCCACCAGGATGCATTTACCTTTTCTCCCTCTCACGATGTGATAAAAGAATGCCAATGGTCTTCCCTCTAATGCGGGTGATCCATACAATCTAATTAAACACTGAAGCAGGTGCTAACACAATGTACAGTTTCACACATCATGACTACAGTTTCACACATCATGACTACAGTTTCACACATCATGACTACAGTTTCATACATCATGACTACAGTGTCATACATCATGACTACAGTGTCATACATCATGACTACAGCTTCACACATCATGACTACAGTTTCATACATCATGACTACAGTTTCATACATCATGACTACAGTTTCATACATCATGACTACAGTGTCATACATCATGACTACAGTTTCATACATCATGACTACAGTTTCACACATCATGACTACAGTTTCCACATCATGACTACAGTTTCACACATCATGACTACAGTGTCACACATCATGACTACAGTTCCACACATCATGACTACAGTTTCACACATCATGACTACAGTTTCACACATCATGACTACAGTTTCACACATCATGACTACAGTGTCATACATCATGACTACAGTTTCACACATCATGACTACAGTGTCATACATCATGACTACAGTTTCACACATCATGACTACAGTTTCACACATCATGACTACAGTTTCACACATCATGACTACAGTTTCACACATCATGACTACAGTGTCATACAACATGACTACAGTTTCACACATCATGAATACAGTTTCACACATCATGACTACAGTTTCACACATCATGACTACAGTGTCATACATCATGACTACAGTTTCACACATCATGACTACAGTTTCATACATCATGAATACAGTTTCACAAATCATGACTACAGTGTCATACATTATGACTACAGTTTCACATATCATGACTACAGTGTCATAACATACATCATGACTACAGTGTCATACATCATGACTACAGTGTCGCACATCATGACTACAGTTTCACACATCATGACTACAGTTTCACACATCATGACTACAGTGTCACACATCATGACTACAGTGTCACACATCATGACTACAGTTTCACACATCATGACTACAGTTTCACACATCATGACTACAATTTCACACATCATGACTACAGTGTCACACATCATGACTACAGTTTCACACATCATGACTACAGTTTCACACATCATGACTACAGTGTCATACATCATGACTACAGTTTCACCACGGATCAGTGACTACAGTTTCACACTCATGACTACAGTTTCGCAGAAATGACCATGACTACAGGTCAACCCAACATCATGACTACAGTGTCATACATCATGACTACAGTTTCACACATCATGACTACAGTTTCACACATCATGACTACAGTTTCACACATCATGACTACAGTTTCACACCTCATGACTACAGTCCCACATATAAATATGTGGCCCATATGTGGCACATGTTACAAAATGTAATACTCCATATATTGCAATACCCACAGCATAATTAAATAGCTCATATGAGTAACAAGTAGAAACATAAGACCGAGTGTAATGTAACACTGACATGTGATAACCGAAATGTTATCTGTAAATGTGAATGTACAATAAACCACCGCAGTGCAGGTGATAAAATGGGATGAATTCGAGAGAAGTGAAGAAGTAAGAGAAATGTCTGGGCAACCAATAGTATCTACTGTCACTGTCACTACTGTCTGTATATACCACTTTTTAGGGTGGTGTAGACAGGGGGTCGCATGCTAGTATCTACAGCACACACACACAAACCCATCCACCCGCACGCACGCACACAAGACAAGACAAGATGGCATAGCAGTTATCCTATCCTGAGAAGAAATGAGTAGAGAATCATCAAACAGGTAATGAAATGGGAAATAGAGGGATTGTGGAAACAAGGATATCTAAAAGATACAAGCGAACACTGTAGACAGAAAACAGAGGAGCAGGACTGGATCTATCTATGATTTTGAAGTAACTGCATAGGACAGAACAGAATGGAAGCACATACTGCGAGCCCTGTGTGACATATAATGCCACGACAGGATAATGAAAATGAATCAATGCACATTAGTTAATGGTATGATGGAAAACAGATGAATGTTTTCAAGTTGGAAAAATAGACTTAAGGTTGAAAACAGAGGAGCATATTCAAGAAAGAAAACAGGAACACACTCAAGATTGAAAATAGAGGTACATACTCAGCGTGGAAAACAGAGGCACACAGACAAAGAGTCAATTCAAAGAAGAAAAAAAAAAACACGCACTCATTTCACAGACAACAGAAAAAATATTCTTATCAACCTATTAACTGATGTTACCAATGTGTGGTGAAGCTACACAGACATAATGTAAATCTACATATCTACTCCCACAGTAACAGGTACGTGATGCACCAGGCAGGTGATGAAGTCAATACCCATACAAGCCCCATTTACTTCCCTGGACATTTCTCATTACCCATATTTAGGGTAGGCTGTCATGAGTACCAGGCAAATTCTATAAAAAATTTCAAAAACTGAATTCCCTTTGACGAAGATTCAAATTTATGGCCATAGACCAGAGGGTTATCTCAGACAGATAGAGTAAGAAGATGTCCTGCGAGAAACTTATGAAGAAAACTGACTGTCAATATCGGAAGAAGACGATCTACATTCTTTGGTCAGGTCAAGAGAAGGAGAAAACTGGAGTACACTGTGATGGTGGGAAAGCTGGAGGAGAAAAGAGAAGATGCTGGACAGTCTGACATCATGGTATGAAAGATCATCTGTGTCAGAATTGTTTGAAAGTTCACGAGACAGAAGGTTGTGGACAGATATGACTACCAACGTCACTTGGCATGTACTGTAAGAAGAAGGGCCAGCATGTTAGTCTGCATTACTGAGGGCACATTAGGTCATTAAATGTGCCATGTTTGGCAAGTAAATGACCATGTAAAATTACCCCTAAGAATCAATTTTAGCTTATCACTGTCTAATTCAACAACAACATGCAGCAAATTCACTGAGAAACAGAAGATCAAATGGTTTGGTCATTTACTAAGAATGCAGTCAGAATAACTACCAATGCAGTCAGAATAACTACCAATGCAGTCACAATAACTACCAATGCAGTCAGAATAACTACCAATGCAGTCAGAACAACTACCAATGCAGTCAGAATAACTACCAATGCAGTCAGAACAACTACCAATGCAGTCAGAATAACTACCAATGCAGTCAGAATAACTACCAATGCAGTCACAATAACTACCAATGCAGTCAGAATAACTACCAATGCAGTCAGAATAACTACCAATGCAGTCAGAATAACTGCCAATGCAGTCAGAATAACTACCAATGCAGTCAGAATAACTACCAATGCAGTCAGAATAACTACTAATGCAGTCAGAATAACTACCAATGCAGTCAGAATAACTGCCAATGCAGTCAGAATAACTGCCAATGCAGTCAGAATAACTGCCAATGCAGTCAGAATAACTGCCAATGCAGTCAGAATAACTACCAATGCAGTCAGAATAACTACTAATGCAGTCAGAATAACTACCAATGCAGTCAGAATAACTACCAATGCAGTCAGAATAACTACCAATGCAGTCAAAATAACTACCAATGCAGTCAGAATAACTACCATCATCAGCACACAGAATAACTACCAATGCAGTCAGAATAACTGCCAATGCTGAGTCGAAGAATAACTGCCAATGCAGTCAGAATAACTGCCAAGCAGTCATGAATAACTACCAATGCAGTCAGAATCAAACTACTAATGCAGTGCCAGAATAACTACCAATGCAGAGAATAACTGCCAAGGCAGTCAGAATTTTTACCAATGCAGTCAGAATAACTACCAATGCAGGGGGAATAACTACCAATGCAGTCAGAGTGAACTACCTAATGCAGTCAGAATAACTACCAATGCAGTCAGAATAACTATCAATGCAGTCAGAATAACTACCAATGCAGTCAGAATAACTACCAATGCAGTCAGAATAACTGCCAATGCAGTCAGAATAACTACCAATGCAGTCAGAATAACTACCAATGTCAAGTGTAGTAATAACTACTAATGCAGACCCTAGAAGACAACTACATTACTTTTTCAATGCAGAGCAGAATAACTGCCAGATGCAGGTCAGAATAACTGCCAATGCAGTAAAGCAAATAACTGCCATGCAGTCAGAATAACTGCCAATGCAGTCAGAATAACTACCAATGCAGTCAGAATTTGGTGGGTAATGCAGTCAGAATAACTACCAATGCAGTCCCAATAACTACTCACTGCAGTCAGAAGTAACCTGGGAGTCAATGCAGTCAAAATAACTACCAATGCAGTCAGAATAACTACCAATGCAGTCAGAATAACTACCAATGCAGTCAGAATAACTGCCAATGCAGTCAGAATAACTGCCAATGCAGTCAGAATAACTGCCAATGCAGTCAGAATAACTACCAATGCAGTCAGAATAACTACTAATGCAGTCAGAATAACTACCAATGCAGTCAGAATAACTACCAATGCAGTCAGATGCTAAACTACCAACTGCAGTCAGAATAAAACCAATGCAGTCAGTGAATATGCTACCAATGGCAGTCAGAATAACAACCAGTGTGGGTAGGGGGCAGTCAGAATAACTACCAATGCTGTATCGTCAGCATGGATAACATTGCTTCTAATCTTGCAGTCAGAATAACTACCATGCAGTCAGAATAACTACCAATGCAGTACCAAAATAACTAGTGAGATGAATGTCAAAATAACTACCAATGCAGTCAGAATAACTACCAATGCAGTCATGAATAACTTATCAAGCAGTAAGAATCCTACTTCAGCTGTCAGAATAACTAATTACCAATGCAGTCTGAATAGTACTAATGAAGTCATAATCACACCAATGGTGCATTTGACACATGAAAGGACCTGAAAGTGTAAGAGCAAGAGGCACGTCCTAGGAGATATGGATTCAACATCAACCCAGCTGCTTCAGCTGACATGGAATGACAGTAGCCATTGCTGCCCATCAAGCAATGGATCGCAAACTTGTCCTCCCCACAACCCTTAATGGCAGGAGGGGAAAACTAATGCACCTGAAACTGTCCAAATCAGCTGGTCATAAGGTGAAAAGAGTGATATTTGTAATAACGAAGCTCTTAATGCAACATAGGCCTTATATCAAATCACCTCAAGCAACCCTTTACATATATTTTATGACTAGATGAATTTTGCATCTAAACCTTCTACAGGATAAGGTAGCCTGGCTCACACCAACCTTCCTTGGTGACATCTTATGACATGCATGGTGGGCGTACAGTGTTGTTATTCTTTGTTTGCAGCATTAGCTCTGCTAATGCACAAGCTTGTCGCTGTTAACAAATCTCAATTCTAAAGTAAACAGTATGGTTTTGGTCACATATGACTGAACTATCGTATAACAGTAGTCAGTACGAGCAGTTTTCTGTTAAAGCCAAATGCTCGGTGGTGTACATCAAACCTGTCCTCCTACCTTATGCTCATGACTTCAGACAAGAGGAGCATATCTGCAAGGATACTAGCCTTATCCTAGGACGAGGAAATGCAACCTGAAAACTTCATGATATGGAAGGGCAGGCCAAGCTCTTAGCCATGGCTAGTAGCTGATCTAGGACAGAAACTCAAACAGGTGGGCAGAGCAGTGCTCTTTTAATTCTGCAGCATGCTTTGTCCCAAGTATAGTTGTGTTACCCTTTCTTTTGGGTAAACAAGGCAGGCTGAGAGGGGGGTGTTTTTGTGTTGGCAATAAATGGTCTCTACAATACTTCACAGACATTGTGCTGTGTATGGAGAGAAAGGGGAACATAACGCCGCAAATATGGCCGCTGATATGGATCATGTAATGTGACTGGTAGGCAAATGGGATAGAGCCAGGCAGAACTCCATTGCCTATTGCATAATATAGTAGATCTACCAAGTAGACAATTTCTATCTAAAAGCTTTTGACAATCAGATATCATTAATACCCCCTCCCTTTCCAATGCACACACAAAGGGACTTATGAAGAAAGAGACAGAGAAATAGAATGAATGAACAAACTCAATTATCATAGGGTTACAAATTAGGCAAGCAGGCCCGTCTTACATTACAGAGAGACAGAGAGAGATCCAGAGAGAAGGAGAGTAAGACAGAAATTCTCAAAAATAAAACAAAGGAGCATGTTCAAGATGGAAGGCAGAGGTACAGAGACATGAACACTTACACCTTCAGAAAAGGCACATGGTAATAATGATATATGGTCTATTTGAACAAATTTTTTTCTTCGTCCAAATTTCAACTGCACGGACTCTCTAAAATACACAATGCATGCCATTTTACCCATGAATGCTAGATGTTTAATCCGTTATCTCAGGTTCGGAGGAATAACATTTTTATGTTTCTTTATGTGATTCCTCCCAGGTCTTCTCAAGAAGACATTTAATTTTTGAACCATTCCACTTGCCCTACATAATCAATCATTACACATGATATAACCCCTTAGTGCCAGTGCAATCACAGTTACCACACCGTTTGACAGATAATCTACACTCTCGATGCCTCATACAACTGCGTAAGCAGGCAAAAAAAAAAAAAAGATACAGAATAGATGGGATTTTTTTGGGCCGTTGCAATTAATGAGAAAAACCCATTCTTGTATAATAAAGCCAGGCTGGACTTCTGTGTCGAATATAAGTTATTTCAAAGTAAAATCCCTTTGGAGCAGACAGAGTTGAGAGAATTCCAATTTTAGTAAGGCTGCATGGTTGCTCTTCTTGTTCACCTCCTCTCTGGGTGTGGAGACAACTACAAGGTTCTGGTTCCAGCTCTTCTGGTCACCTAAACTACAGGGTCTCCCACAAGTTTCCATATTCTTCTTATTCTTAAAGTCCATGCAGTGTGGCGTTGGTAGTCATGTCTATCTGCAACCTTCTGTTCCATGTACTTTTAATCAACTCTGACACAGATGATCCTCCATGCCATGTGGTACTGGTAATCATGTCTATCCGCAATCTTCTGTCTCGTATACTTTATATCAACTCCAACACAGATGATCCCTTATGCCGTGTGGTGTGGCAGGCTGTCTCTCCTCAACCTTCTTTTTCATGATCTTTAATTCAACTATGACACAGTGATCCTCCATGCCATGTGGTATTGGTATCATGTCTATCCGCAATCTTCTGTCTCGTATACTTTATATCGACTAAACACAGATGATCCCTTATGCCGTGTGGTGTTGGCAGTTATGTCTCTCCTCAACCTTCTTTTTCATGATCTTTAATTCAACTCTGACACATATGATCCTCCATGCCATGTGGTATTGGTAATCATGTCTATCCGCAATCTTCTGTCTCGTATACTTTATATCGACTCCAACACAGATGATCCATGCAGTGTGGTGTTGGTAGTTATGTCTCTTCTCAACCTTCTTTTTCATGATCTTTAATTCAACTCTGACACAGATGATCCTCCATGCCATGTGGTATTGGTAATCATGTCTATCCGCAATCTTCTGTCTCGTATACTTTATATCAACTCCAACACAGATGATCCCTTATGCCGTGTGGTGTTGGCAGTTATGTCTCTCCTCAACCTTCTTTTTCATGATCTTTAATTCAACTCTGACACAGATGATCCTCCATGCCATGTGGTATTGGTAATCATGTCTATCCGCAATCTTCTGTCTCGTATACTTTATATCAACTCCAACACAGATGATCCCTTATGCCGTGTGGTGTTGGCAGTTATGTCTCTCCTCAGCCTTCTTTTTCATGTACTTTCAGTTAACTCTGACCCAGATGATCCTCCATGCTATGATGTCAAACTATCTAGCATCTCTATTCTTGGCCTCCCTCTGCCTCTCTTCCCCTCCAACTTTCCTACTGTCACAATAGTTTCTACACATAACAAACACAGACGTTTTTTTTTAGAAAAACATATTTCTATGCATGTCTCTTACTGCTGAAAAAAAAAACATATTTCTATGCATGTCTCTTACTGCTGAAAAACACGTATTTGCACAGCTGGAGGGTACTTCAATTGCAATTCACCTAAACAAGGAAATCTGGGAGTTTCAGGGAAAGTCCAATATCCTGGGGGTGTTATGGTATGAAATAACATTGAAACTAAAATTTGGTGGGACTATATAAAGAGAACGCCTGCATGCCCTGGCACAAAAAACAAACATATCTTTGTCAGCTCCAACTGCCTCAGAGACACCGACTAACCCTAACCCATGACACCCCTACAATATTGTACTTTCCTGAGAACTCCTAAATTTCATTTGTTTGGAATGAATTAAAACTAAAGTACCCAGCCAGGGTTATGATTGTAATGGTATAGGTGCTTTGATGATTCCTCCTCTGATGGAAACATATGTACAGTCCTTCAAATCTGTCACAGAGTTTATATTTCAACCTATCTGTCCATCTTAGGTGTGTTTTTTTGGGGGGGTTCTTTCTCAAGCTCTACGCCCCTCTCCTTGTAGTTTATGCTTTGTATGGTTTGAAATAATTACATGTAAATAAATGAACACCTGAACAGAGTATTACTTTATATTTCACAAAATTAAAAAAAGGGGCTATTAATAAATCTGAATCAACAATTCATCAAATGGCAGGGAGACAGAGGAAGGCAACGTGTTAAAAAAAAATAATCATTAAGTGTTGCCATATTTATTAATGAAAATGCAAACTGGCATATCTTTAAATTTGATAAATTAAGCATTAATAATCATAGTAGCCATCATGAAATACCAGACACAAATATAAGTAACTGTACAGTAAACATGTGTTGAGTTGCGTAAGTTGTTCATGCACATAAGAAATATACATATTCTGTTGTTTATAAATTAATTTGTTTCCTCAGAAACCGTTATCACAAACAGCATTTCACACATATAACAGACTTCAGTCACTCCTGGTTAATGTTTAAAGAAATGGAGACCAACATCAGGAGCCAGTTTTGTTGTCTTTTTCCCCCCAGATATTTTATGTTTTTGTCTGATTCTGGTTTAGGTATGTCTTCTACTCCTGTTATCCGAAAGAATCTGCCAATATATTAACCCACCTTAGATAACCCAAGAACAATAACACTGCACCCTACCAGGTATGTCACAAGTGGTGTCTAAGGGCAGGGTTCGCTACCACAACCTATGTAAAGCATTAGCTGAAACAGTCAACAAATTAGGAACAGGCCTAATAATAAAGAGAATTAGGGGCCCATTTTAAAGAGGAAAAACGAACTCACCTACTAATTCTCAACAAGTATGTTGTAAAAGGCAATCAGTCAGTTGGATGTGTTGGGCTGAAAAGAACCTATATTACAGCCTAGTTGTAAGACACAACAGTCAGACACCCCCCTTCCATAAATTACCTCGACACCCAGGTCGACCTAGCCTTAAATGGGTACCAGTTACAGTTGTGAGAAGTCAAGGCGACCAACATGATGATAACTACATAACCCAAATGTGCTTATTCTATAAAATATAGGTGTAGATATGCCCAATACACCTGAACGCGTGGAATGGGGCCCCTTTTTTTAAAAAACTTTTATGAAATAGCCTTCAAGAATTTAAATAACTGTTCACTAAACATGTATTGTTTGTCTATGTCTGTGGCTTAGGGTTGGAAATGTGCTTTGTAATTCTGAGACAACCTGATTTGATTTCAGATGCAGGCGATTTGGCAGCAGACTGCTTTGCACTGATTTCAAGAATGGTATCTAGAGCTGACCGTTCAGAAAGCAATGACAAACTACTGCTGAATGTAAAATTGCCCAGTAAAATCACAGACACAAAATGCTGGGGTTCTTCTGCAATGTCCTTTAAAGGATACACAATTATCTTTAAGTTAGTCACACATAACAAAACTGTTAGTGTTTCTGTTGTATAAATAAAACAATGTTTTCCACCCCTTCAGGCATACTGGGCACATAGGGCTAGACCTATATTTTATAGACCAATCGGCACTCTGTGGATGATGTGGTCAGCATTACTCCCGCCGTCTTTACTTCCCAGACCTGCACCCGGTACCCACTCAAGGTTGGGTCAACCTGAAAGCCAAGGTCATTTTTGAAAAATGTCCAGCTCTGTCCGGACTCAACACACGACCTTTCAATATGTAGGCAAGCTTTTAGTCGGTATGCCATGGCAGCTCCCTGTTGTGCAAATGTTTCCCTATAAATAAATTTGTCCCTCACAAACACAAGTACTTTCAGGTCCTTTGGCACCAGTTAACTCATGTCACATGCACTGATTATTCCATACATTACACATGTTTCTTAGCTTCTTTCATCCCATTCTTCTATTGCATTAACCCATAAATGACCCGCTGCTCATTTACAAAACAATTATCCATATTTCTTTACAAAAATTATCCCTCATGAAGAATCCAACAGTCACAGAATCGTAATTACAGGTTGTAGAATGTTCCGGTCAACTATCGTATGCATCTGGAACTTTTACAATTTGTTGCTCGATGACTCTGGTGGCTCAGATGCAGTTGGAGTTTGGAATCTGAAGAAAATTAACCCATTATTATTAACCCACAGAAAAACTATGCTCAGAGATACTTCAGTTAAGTGATTTTTGTGCATTCTTGTTTGTAATTGTGGTACAGTGCTGATAAAGGCTCTCTAGCAATGACTTGTCATTTGTGTTTATGACAATGGTAACCTGACTGGTTTTATTTTTGTCTGGTTTGCTATCTTTTCCAAGTAAAGGTGTAAAGGGCAATGAACGAGCTGACAGACTTGCAGGTGATGTTCACGTGGGAGACGGACCAGCAATGGACAGGGCTAATATGCTGAATGCCATCAGAGAGGCAGCTCGATTAAATGAATCAAGTAATGATTGTGAGTCAGCTCTGTGGCTAAGTCGATGCGAACGCTTCGTAATGTCGGGTTTGATCCCAGCTGCGGGCCATGCGCCTTGCTTTGGTTTCGAGAGTGGTATCAAGAAAGCCGACCGTCCAGAAAGCAATGGCAAACTACTGGACGTAAATTGCCTGGAAAAACCACACAACAGCCAGGGGCTGTTTGGGTTGGTTCTGAAACATATTGTAAAGGATACGCAACTAACCTTTAAAAGATTGTGAATCTGCAACAATGATGAGACTACAACAAGAACACAAAATCAAAAGGAGTGAAGCCAGACAAGCACTACACAGGGGTCCAAAGAAGAATAGTAAACCAACACAGAACTGGTGTCATAAGCCGCTACACGCTGAGAGAGCTAGTGAAGAGAGGATCTGAGCACTTATGGACTGAATGGTTCAATGTGCGATGATGATAACCTGTCGACTAACGAACGAACTTTTCCAAGTTTGAACTCTAATGTAAACAGAACCTTCTTCTGTTCCTTCTCTCTGCATGGGTTTTCAGAAACGAAGGCCCAGGCCTCTATGAAAGCTGTAGTATGAAGCATGTCCTCAAATGGTCCATACAGCTTGGTTTCTGCCTAAACGCTAACTGGCCGGACTGGGGTTCTCTCTACATCATGCAGAGAGCAAGTCTGCAGCATGTGTTCAGAAGTGTTCAGAATTCTAGGATGCCTGACCCCAAAGGCAAAGTTCTGAGTCCCCAATCTTGAATTTTTGGTAAATATGGCTGCAGAGTCTGTTGTGCCCAGCATAAAATCGACCATATGATTGGTGTAAAAAATGCCCTCATATATAAGTAACGGGACAACCATTATTATTTTTTATTTTTTAAAGAAGAAAAACAAAGAAATAAATATTTTAAACACATTCCATGCATAAGACAACCTCCTAATTTTTTTTTAAGTTAAAATATCTGGCAAAACATATTGTCTTACATGCAGGGGAAAAAAAATAAATATCATGATCTATTGAAGGGCCATTCAACTGGCGGCCTGCTGGCCAAATCCAGCCAGGAAGTGGCCTGTGGATTACTTCTAACCCTATTGTATTAACGATCTATCTATAGAACTCTGGCCCGTGACGGCCCCCGTTTTCAACATTTTGGAGCCTGAGTAAACTTAGTTAAATAGCTGTAGTCTTTTGCTTTGGACTGAGGAGAACGTGATCAGTAACAGCTGTCTGGGACTTCAGGAGCTGATGGTAACATAAGATCAAACAAACACATGCACTCACTCTTGCTCATCTACAAAACAACTATCCCCAATTCTTAAACAGATTATCCCATACAAATAATCTGAAAGTCACAGAATCATAATTACAGGCCGTAGAATGTTCCGGTCAACTATCTAATGCATCCAGAACTTTCATAATTTGTTGCTTGATTACTCTGGTGGCGTCAGATGCAGTTGGAATGTAGAACCTGGGGAGGACAACAGCAGAAGAATGTGAGTGTCACAGAATTATAATTACAGGCTGTAGCATGTTTAAGATTTAAGAATCAACATAACAGTATGCAGGCTTCCAAAGAAAAGCTGCATTCCCACCATCAGCAGCCAGAGAAGTTTTAACACAGATGATGCCAGCTGTCTGCCTTACCTTTCCTCTCAGTTCTGATTGTGAACAAGATCCTTAAGTCACTCGTATTTGCTTCATTTTATTTCTAGATTGTGGTGGTCCATTCACCTTTCTAGTTTTTTAAGAGGGGAAAGAAAGCTCTGTAACACAACCCCCGTGGAGATAGTGCTTTGGTTCTGAGTCGGAAGGCAATTTTGACACTAATCTCTCTGCAACAGATATAATTTCAATTCAAGGAAAAACACACTGGCTACACTTATGAAAATGTCATGTGTGATGGTACATTTTATGTTTAATCAGAGTTAATGAAGAAATCTGGCCTTCTGGTTAGCTACATCATCCCATGAAAAGATTTCCACGTGTTACAGGAGCAATCAGAAGTGCAAAGAATAGTAACCCCACCCCCTGTTTTAAGGTATGGATACTCTCTTCTGTTGCACCACCTGCTTGATACCATAGAGTTTTCACCAATGTTGCTTAATTATAAACTAGCTCACAGCCCAGTGGAGCAACAGCATGTAATATATCAGCCTACTTATTATTCCGCACATCCAAATTTATTTGACAAAAAATTCACAATATGCTTCTGAACTATCTTATCAGGGGATTCAAGCCACTCTTTGCACAGGACACCAGTTTCTATTTTCCAGAGCATTCTCTATGAGTTCATTACAATTACCACATGTTGGGTAGACCTTGACTTTTAGCTGGCTATTCGATCATGCCAAAAAAAAAAATTTCTTCAGCCACAAAAGCCAGTCAACAAAGCCAAAATCTGTTGTGAGCTGGCCTATTGTAGGATGAATGATTAGAATACCCTGGACAGATTTAAAATTTAAAGAAAATTATGAAAGAAAATGACTCATGAAAAGAACTGACTGCCCACATCAGAAGGAGGTAATCTACATTTTATGGTTATGTCATCAGAAGGTAAAAACTGGAGTGCATCATGATCGTGGGGAAGATGTAGGAAGAGAGGCTGACCCAGAGACAAGATGCTGGACGGTTTGACAAAAAAAAGGGTAAAAACCTTGACACTCAAGGGAAAGGCAAGATGGTGATACCATTGGAATTGGATCTCTGCTCAGGCTGCTGAAGATAAGGACGGAACACTTACGGGAATATCCTGAGTGCTAAGATGTCAGTTCTTGACTTCAGCTAGTGTCTAAATGTGACATAAAGACATAAATGTGACATAAGTTTGACATGAAAGATCATCTGTGCCACAAATGATTTAAAGTACACAAGACAGAAGACTGTGAATAGACATGAGTACCAACGCCACACAGCATCGAATATAAGAAGAATGTTTATGTTCTAAGTTCTACTGAGAGACACAGGGCAGTAAAATACACATTAAATTTTACTACCAGATATTAGTAAATATGATGTGCAGTGGTAAGGCACGGGTAGTTTTCAAAAGCCACAACAAAATATGGAACTCCAAATTATATAGTTTTAGAAATAAGTGATGTATTTTTAATTCTAGTGTTTCGATTGTGCTACCAGTGCCAAACATGGATCCTTGCTACAACTAAAGATCGTAACAACAGAGATGAGAAGTCTTAGGAGAGCTGCCGATGTGACAAGAAGAGATAAAATCAAGAATGAAGAAATTAGACAAAGACTAGGACTGAAACCAGTCATACAATTCACTAAAGAACAACAAATGAGAGGATTTGGCCACCTGCTCCAGAGAGCCACACTGAAGAAATATAATGAACACAGAGCTCGGGGAAGACCATGAAAGAGATGGAGCAACACCATCAGGAGCAACCTAACAGAAATGAACACCAACTTGTACAAAACATTGGAAAAAGCGCACAAACGATCCATACATCTCCCCACCAACATCTCGCTGAGGTAAATGGCAGAAGAGAAGAAGAAGAATGTTTTAGATTGCACCACATGCCAGTAACAGCTGGAAAACTATCAGACATGGAATAAAAGTCACACGCATTCAAAAATACAAGGCCAACAGAAATTGATGAGCATTAAATGGGGTGAATTCTTCTTCTTCTTGGCACTCACTGGTTGTAAACTCTGGCAGAAAGTTCTGGTTGTTCGTCCATCGAAAGGGTAGCACAGGATAGAATAGAAAACCAGATTGTGAGCCCTATGTAATGTTGAACAGCATAAATGGATGATGATGATGATCTGGTGTTAGTAAATACACCACAGTAACTCCACTACAAACCAAAACATTAACACACCTGTGAATATCTGTAACATGAAAGCCATCTTCTTCGTGGGTTCCATATTTGAAGGTGATAAGCTCCGGCTGACGTTTCTTTGATGTTATCTTGACGATGGATCCTAAAGCCCTCCTTGCTTGGATGTGTGCCATGCCTTTCCGAGAAGGAATTTCTCTCAGTATGTACAGATGGACTTGAGGTGACCAGCAGGTAACTGAAACAGTCAAACACACAAATTTGCTGGTTTAAAATGACACTCTGCATTTGAATAATATGTGTGAGGGCCGGCTGCCCGAGTAGTTAGAACAATGGACACTCATGCAGGAGACCAGGGTTCAAATCCACCATAAGGTGATGGATGTTTTCTGGTCAGGAGGGAAAAAACACACATCCTAACCTGCCCAGTTCATGGTGATGGCACTAGCCAAGTATCAATATAATCATCTAGCAGGTCCTTAGCACAAAGTCACTCTCATCACAGTCTGCCTGAAAGAAAGGCGGCCTCTCACCATCTCTCCCGCCTAGTGCACTTTCCTACCCAAAGTGTCACTTATGTCGTATACCCATCTTCATGCTGGTCAACCCAAGTCCCTCTTGCCTGGTACCATGCCTTCTGCTATTAGCAAAAAATTTCCTGCTTTTTTTCCATATGACCATGATAAACGAGTTATTATTGTTTTTAGTTTACACAATAATATCTTTTTTATGTGGGTGGTGGTGGGTGGGTGTGGTGTAGGGATTAAATATTATTAATACTCATCACATTTAGACACTAGCTGAAGTCAAGAACTGACATCATAGCACTCAGGACATTCTCATAAGTGTTCCGTCCCAATCTTCAGCAGCCTGAGCGGAGATACAGTTGTGATGGTATCACCAGCAGCCTAACTAGATGTCCATCTTGCCTTTCCCCTGAGTGCTGAGTGTCGGCCAGATCCGCTGGTCACTTCCTCCTGCATCATTCTCTTAAGACTGAGATGATCTATTTATGGCTCCCTACTGTTCACTCATTCACACACTATATGGTTGCAACCAGTATCAAAGCTGTTTAGAGGTGTAGTGGCCACTGCCCACAGACTTCACGGTCATCGATGACCAGTCATGGGAACAATCATCATCAAGTAGCAGGTCCTCTGCAGAATGTAACACTCATCACAGTCTGCCTGTAAGAAACTTGTCTCTCATCAGCTCTTCTGCCTCGTGTACCTTCATATTCAAGAAGTCACTTATATCTTGTGCCCATCTTCACATTGTTTGGCGCCTGCCCCTCCACCCTGGTACCATGCCTTTTGCTATTATTTTTTTTTTCCAATCTGCCATGGCGATTAATATGACCAAAATATTTCAGCTTCAGAGACAAGATGCTGTTTATTAGCCAATCTTCCTTGATGTTCAGATCTTTTAAAATGTCAGTATTTCTCCTCTTCTTTGCCCATGGTATTCCGGCCACACCCGTGGAATCCGTAAATCTCATACAACATCACTTCCACACTCTTTCATTGGCCCAAATATCCATGCTCACTTCTTACTTTGGTCTGAATCTATAGCTTTTCAGCTCAAAAGCCCCCATTTTCTTTCTAAAGGACTAAGACATAGTCCACGACACACATCCGTTGGCTGCTACAAGGAAGATGCATGTTCTCAAAATTTTAATTTTGCTTTTCTTGCTAGTGCTTAACCATAGACTTTTAATGATGTTTAATTAATCTGGAACAATGCTTTACAAAAATTCAGTGATAAGCAGAAGATCAAATGGCTCAAACATCTCAATAGAATGCAGCCACAACAAGTACCAACACAGGTGCTGCAGCAAATGGTTGTACATACATCATACTTATCCTTCTTTCTTTTTCGTGCTGACCAGCTGTAAACTCCGGTGGAAAGTTCTGGTTGTTTTTTTTTTCCACCTCTGAACTTGGTCTTGTTCCATAAGCTGAGTGTTGCATGCCTATCCGTTTAACAGATCTGACTTATCTGTATGCAGATTTTTTTTTTTTTTCATCAAGCAGATGCAGTCTGACTTCGAAGGAAGCCCCCAGTTAGTCGATTCTTACAACATGCTTTTGGAAGGCGGTGGGTCTATTCTTGTTTCCCCACAATGGGGCCCCAGAACCCACTCACACAATCGTACACATATGATTTCATCTACCATTGTATCATCCATTAGAATGTATTCAATAAACGGTTTTCAGAATGATTCCCTTGCCTAACAATAGTATTCCTCTAACTACTCCTTTTGAAGTCAAACAATCTGCTTGTTCATTCTCTCGCACTTCCACATGTTCCGAATAGTACATCCATGTAAGTTCCTGTGGTAATGCTTATTATCCACTCATGCCACAGTTGTCCGTTTCCTAACCTTTTACAATACTGACTGAGAATCAGACACTACGATTCCTCTGGTATTTTCAGCTATATAATTCAGAGCTGCAGTAATTGCCCCTGCCTCGATCTTCTTGCTTGAAGTTGTTTCCCCCCGCCTGTCTGATACTATAATTTCTTACTCTCTCTTATTTCAGACAGTTAAATATTGAATAAATATCAGCACAACTGACCTGTGAAATGAGTGTCCATTTGTACGGATTTCTGTACATTTACAGGAGTAGACAACATCCGGCTTCTGTATCCAAGTCTCCAGACTGACCACTTCTTTCTGTTGATCATCATCATCCTCAGAGTCAACAGCACTGTGTTCCTCACCTGGTAAAGGAAGGGGAGGTGACTAATATATCAAAGACTGGTGAGATTCTGAGAGTGTTTAACTCTTCGAGTCCCAAGGAACGCATCATACGGTCATAGGTTCCTACCTAGAAGCCCAATGAACCCATGATGAGCCGATTTTATTACTTTCTTTACTACCCCCTGGGCCTGTGATGCTAAACCTCTGGGACTCAAAGAGTTAAGTGTGTGTCCATAACATCTGGACCATATCATATCATGATCGTTCTAGGAGTTAAGTTTGTTTGTTTATACAACAGATTAACATCATAGCACAAGGGTAGTAAACACATCAGTGCTCCGTTCTACTTCTACCTCAAGCCTGAGTCCAAAGAATCTCAGGGCAGTGCACTAACTCTGCAGCACCGACGAGGATCCTGAAATACTTTAGGTAGATTTTTAACTCCAAATGTTTGCTTATTGTCAGATATCACAGCCTCATCCACTTCTCACGTGTTGGGTAGTTGGGTATTCTTTACATAACATTGCAGAACCAACCCCAGCATTTTGTGTTTGTAGGGGTTTAATAGGTAATTTTACAATGAACAATTTGCCATTGCTTACTGAAAGGTCAGATCACAAAACCACTGTCAAAATCAGCATAGGGCAGTCTGTTGCCAAATTATCTGCAGCTAGAATTCAATTGGGTATCTAAGAATTATGAAGTGTGTTCACCATGCCAAAGCCACAGATGCCTTCAAGTAACATGGGTAAAGCAGAGAATTTAAGAGTACCAAGGGGTGCATTCAAACAACGGGAAGTATGTGGAGCTGTGGAAATGAGATCATGCTGCGACAATTCACGCCCAGGTGATCTAATTATCTATACAGATGGCTCAGTGTTGAGAGGGAAGAGAAGTGTCTGGGGGTTTGTAGCAAAAAGCCAATGGAAAATCTTTAGTGCAAGACAGCCTAGCATATGACACCACAACATCTAGCATGAGAATGGAGGTGGAGGCGGTAACTGCAGCTCTCCGGTGGCTAGAGAACAAGATACATACACATGTCGTAATTGTAACTGACTCTTAAAGCATGCTGAGAAAGGTGAAGACAGGGATGCTTAGAGAAGACTGGCAAGCTTCACTGGAAAGGTCACGGGTGGTGAGCATAGTTTGGATCTTTTCTCCAGGCCATACCAGCGTGGTGGGTAATGAACAGGCAGACAGATTGGCTGGATCTGCACCACTGGATGGTGAATTGATACATGACAAGGCAGATGTGGTCAAGGCCCTCTGGGAACGAGCAACAGAATCAGTAGAGAAGGGATTATTATGGCCTGGAGAGATTGAGGGTCCGGTGGCCTCTCTACACTCAGAGGAAAGGCAAGACAGACACATAACCAGATTGTGACTGGTGGAACTCTGCGCTGGCTGCTGAAGATGAGGACGGAGCATGCATGGGAATGCCCCGAGTGCTGTGATGTCAATTCTTGACTCAACTCAACTCGATTCTGAGATCATGCTGCGAGCCACTGTCAGGCAGACATCAACCAAGCTTCCAGGTGGTCAGTCTAAAGTAAAGGACCATTTCCTCACCTTCAGACATACTGAGGCATACAGGACTAGACCTATATTTTACAGACTAATCAGCACTCAGTAGGGGAGGCGATCTACCTCGAGGCGACCCCCTGTACTGGTTTCAGGGCCCCATTTTGGAGGCGAACAGAACAGACCCACTGCGCCTCAACACACATGTTAGACAAGGTGACTAACTGTAAGAGTTTGGTGAAATCAGATGTGATGAGCTGAAAGATGTAGATATCACAGCCTAGCTATAAACCAGCCCCACCCCATAATATTTAATGTTATCTTCTGTGCATGCACATTTCTAAGTCCTCAACTCCATGTTTCTGTTTCTTCTCAGTGATGTAAATGCCTTTTGCCCGTATATGTACTTTTCGGCCAACACGTACAACTTCTCTGGGCATTTTAAAAATCCGGGTTAGCCTTCTGTTGTGTGATAACTGGGTGTTTATACTAGAGGTCAGAGGGTGTGAAATATACGCATTAATATTTATGATATGAGTGACTAAAGTGAGAAGTGAGCATAGATATATGGGCCACTCAAAGAGTATGGAAGTGATATTTCTAAGATTTACGGATTCCACGGGTATGGCCAGACCCACATGAGAGTGACTGCCAGTAGATGAATTCCGTGGTAGTCTGATTCAGTCAGTGAAAGAGTTTAGACGCTTGTTCATGTTGTGTGACAGTTTTAATCTTGTGTTTTATTCTGACAGAGCGCCAGCACGGTTCAGTATGTCTTTTATGTATCAGAAAATGGAGTTCTGAATGTTTTTTAGTGTAGATATTCGTCAGAGGACAGAGTAAGTGGTGGCCTGTGTGTGGTGGGGTCATAATTGTTGCATCTATGTATCATGCTGGTTGACTTGTGGTAACTGTGTTGAAGCCAATGTGAGGTCAGCAGATACTTCCAGGAGTGACAAGGTATCAGACGACGTTCTGGATTTTATTCACCGAATTGGTGCGACTTCCTTAAGTCCTCAGATGCTGAGGTCTCTTGGATAGAGAGTCACCAGAGGATGGTCACGGCCATCTGTCAAAGATGGATTTTGCGCGGTGGGGCAGGAGGTGCCAGTAGCAAGTAACAGGACCTTTTCTGGTAGACTATGAAGAGACAGACGTTCTGCAAAAAACCTTGATAACGATGATAAGAAAAAAACATGACAGTCTTGTATCCACACCCTGAGACGTACAGATATATGGTGCTAGCCACATAAATGTATAGACCACTTATTTCCTTCTCAGCATTCACCAGCTGTAACCCCCTCCCCCACCCCCACCAGCAGGAAGTTCTGGTGGTTTGTCCACTTCTGGACTGGTTTTGTTCAGAGCTCACTTATTTGTAAGCAGACTTTTAAGTTCTTTGCCTCTCTGGCTGATAAACTCTTAGTCTGAAGAAGGAAACATCACCAATGCACATGCTTGTTAGGGTATGCCAGTTGGTGTGCCCCCCCCCCCCTCCCAAATTAGTTAGTCTTTCCTCTTGAGCCTAGGGCAGCACATAGGGCAGAGGTCATAGCTCTCCACATCTGGCAGTTTGTTGCCACCTGACCCCCCCCCCCCCCCCCACCCGCCCCAAATGGGGCCACAGAAACCACATGGAGGAAACAGACCAATATGACTAAATGGCTTATTGCATCAGGTGACTTAATCTCCCAGAATATTTCCTGGTACCCATTTTAGACCCAATCACCATGTCCTCCCAAGTCTGTTTTTAAAAACGCTTCTAAAAGGAAGTATTAAACTTATGACCCCAGGACTAGCAGGCAAGCATACACAAAATGATTACAGGCTTAAGACAATGACACGCACCTTCTTCCTCATCTCCAATAGTGAACACATTGGCCATATTTCTGTATCGTCTACCACCTTTCTCTGCACTGTTCACATGCCTGTGTGAATGTATAGTAGTGATTATTCCATGTACGAAGACATTCAGCACTTTAGTTCTTCACAAAGGGATCTTTTATAATTATCAAAGAATATTATTTCTTCTTTTTCTGTGTTTTCTTTAAGACGGCAGATGGCATATTATTTTGTATTTTACAGCAAGGCTGCGACATCCCTAATGGGAGCTTAGAGCACCCCAGCCCATCCCAAACGGGGACTTAGAACCCCCAGCGTATCCCAAAGGGCGCCTTAGAACCCCTCCAGCCCATCCCAAATGGGAGCTTAGAACCCTCTTCCCCCAGCCCATCCCAAACGGGGACTTAGAACCCCTAGCCCATCCCAAATAGTGGCTTAGAACCCCTAGCCCATCCCAAATAGTGGCTTAGAACCCCAGCCCATCCCAAATAGTGGCTTAGAACCCCTAGCCCATGTCAAATAGTGGCTTAGAACCCCCAGCCCATGTCAAATAGTGGCTTAGAACCCCCAGCCCATCCCAAATAGTGGCTTAGAAGAGCCCATCCCAAATAGTGGCCAACCCCTAGCCCATGTCAAATAGTGGCTTAGAACCCCCAGCCCATGTCAAATAGTGGCTTAGAACCCCCAGCCCATGTCAAATAGTGGCTTAGAAACCCCTAGCCCATGTCAAATAGTGGCTTAGAACCCCTAGCCCCCAAATAGTGGCCTTAGAACCCCTAGCCCATAAATAGTGCTTTAGAACCCCTAGCCCATCCCAAATAGTGGCTTAGAAACCCCTAGCCCATCCCAAATAGTGGCTTAGAACCCCCCAGCCCATCCCAAATAGTGGCTTAGAAACCCCTAGCCCATCCCAAATAGTGGCTTAGAACCCCCAGCCAATGTCAAATAGTGGCTTAGAACCCCTAGCCCATCCCAAATAGTGGCTTAGAACCCCCAGCCCATTCCAAATAGTGGCTTAGAACCCCTAGCCCATCCCAAATAGTGGCTTAGAACCCCCAGCCCATCCCCCAGCCCATCCCAAATAGTGGCTTAGAGACCCCCTAGCCCATCCCAAATAGTGGCTTAGAACCCCTAGCCCATCCCAAATAGTGGCTTAGAACCCCCAGCCCATCCCAAATAGTGGCTTAGAACCCCCAGCCCATCCCAAATAGTGGCTTAGAACCCCCAGCCCATGTCAAATAGTGGCTTAGAACCCCTAGCCCATCCCAAATAGTGGCTTAGAACCCCTAGCCCATCCCAAATAGTGGCTTAGAACCCCTAGCCCATCCAAAATGGGGCTTAGAACCCTCTTCCCCCAGCCCATCCCAAATAGTGGGCCTTAGAACCCCCTAGCCCATCCCAAATAGTGGCTTAGAACCCCTAGCCCATCCCAAAATGGGGCTTAGAAAGAAAAAAACCACACACCCCCACCCCACTCAAACACACCCACTTACACACAGAGAGGGAGGGAGGGGAAGAAAGACAGAGAGATAGAGATACAGAGAGAGAGAGAGAGATTTGGCCAAGCATATTAGAATGCTGGACCATTATTTTAATGGCCCAGGGTCAATTCCTAGTTGAGGAAACTGGATGTTCTGTAAAAAGTAAAAGTATTGCTATGAAACATCTTTGAGATTTCACCACTTTTAAAACTGGCTGTCCAAGGAATTATAAGGATATTTCTGTAAAACCACATCTCTGAGGCCTCAAAAAAATTGTCTGGCTTGTTTGATAATTGTCAATGATTCACAGCTGTAGGTTAAAACTGGCTCTATACAGCATCCAAGAATTCTTGTACTAACCTCCAGTGACACAGATTTTTCTGCATATAATGTCGTTCATTTTACATATTATTTATACAAGTCTGTAAATATAAGCAAACAAAATTCCTAGTAATATCAACTTCTTCTTTTGCCTTTCTATCCCCCAATAAAGCATAGGCCCTCAACCAACTCACACCAAGTCGTTCTATCCTTCGCCATTACATGGAGCTCTCCCCATGTCCTCCCAATCTTTCAAACCTCATTCTCCAGCTCTCTTCTCCATGTGTTTTTTGGCCTTCCTTTATTCCTATGCCCCTGTGGGTTCCAATGCAAAGACATTCTAGTTATGCTGTTCTCCTGTTTTCTCAGTGTGTGCCCTATCCAACGCCAGCGTCTTTTCCTCACCTCCTGATCCACTGGAGCCTGTTTAGTTCTCTCCCAAAATTCTACATTAGTTATTCTATCATACCATTTTATTCCCTCTATTCTGCGCAGGCACCAGTTAATGAATGTCTGCAATTTATTAGTAATTGCCTTCGTTGTTCTCCATGTTTCCGGCCCATACAATAGTACTGATTTGACATTAGAATTAAAATTTTTTAGTTTAGTATATATTTTAATTTCTTTTGACCTCCACAAATCCCCTAGTGCTATGAAAGCCCCTCTTGCCTTTTGTATTCTTATTTTAATATCTCTATCAGTTCCTCCATCTTTATCTACATTACTGCCTAAATAGGTGTACGACTCCACGTCTTGGAGTGGGGTGCCATTAAGAGAAACCACATTACTATTTGCCTGATTTATTCTCATTATCTTTGTCTTTCCTTTATGGATATTCAGACCAAGCTGCTGTGATCTCGCATTAAGTATATTTAATTTATCTTGCATCTGATTCCGTGAATGGGACAGAAGAGCAATATCATCAGCGAAGTCCAGATCATCAAGCTGTTTTGTAGGGGTCCACTGAATTCCATTCTTGGTGTTAGCAGTTACTGTTTTCATAGTCCAGTCTATAGCCAGTAAAAACAAGAGAGGCGACAAAAGACATCCCTGTCACACACCTGTTTTTTTTTTCAAATGCATCTGTTAGCTTTCCCTCATAAAGAACTCGACATTTCATGTCTTTATATGTTGCCTTTACTAAGTTGATAATTTTATGTGGGATTCCATAGTGCCCCATCAATTTCCAGAGAGATTCCCTATCTATGCTGTCAAATGCTTTTTCATAGTCTATAAATCCAATGTAAAGTGGTGAGTTCAGTTTAATACTTTGCTCTATTATAATACGTAATGTGGCTATCTGATCAGTACAGGATCTGTTTGACCGAAAACCTGCCTGCTCATCTCTTAGCATTTTATCAATAGCATCTTTTTATCTTTCCAAAATAATTCTACTTAATATTTTTCCAGGAACTGACAGCAACATAATTCCTCTATAGTTTTCACACTCCTGTAGATCACCTTTTTTGGGCAGTTTCACAAGATATCCTTCTCTCCAGTCTGCTGGTATTTCTTCGGTCTCCCAGACTTTACTGAATAATCTATGTAGCAATTCTGTTGGTGTGTTTATGTTGGTCCTGATGGCTTCAGCTGGGATACCATCTGGGCCTGACACCTTTCCTTCCTTAAGAAGATTTATAGCTTTTCTAATTTCCTCTTTGGATGGTAACCAACAAACCAATATCAACTACTGAAGTATTATTATCTGTTACTTACTTTTCAATACCTCCCTCATTCTTTATATAGTTGGACAATTTTACTTTCATCTCCGCAGATTTACTTTTGACAACATCAGACAATTTCCCCAGCAGATCTCTTGAAAACTGCAATAAATTAAACACAATTGTAACAGAAGCATGAGTTGAGAATTATAATAAAGCCATGTTCGACCAGGAGCCACAGCGGTGTAGTGGCTAGATTCTCACCTGTAGATCCAAAGGTTATGGGTTCAGATCTTCACGGAGCAAGACTTTTTTTTTTTTTTATGATCCTGGCTCCCAGGTTGACTTATCCTTAAATGGATACCAGGTAGAGTCTGGGAAGTAAAGGTGGCCGGCATGATGTTGACCACATCACCCACTGAGTGCCGACTGGTGTATAAAATATCAGTCTAGCACTATATGCTCAATTTGATGAAAGCATGGAAAAGGGTCCGTTACTTCTACTTTACGTGTTTAATCCCTAGGATGCTTAAATCACTCCAAGACTCAAGCCAAAAACTTTTAACCCAGAAACCCTTCTGAGAGAAAAAAAAAAGAAGTCAACTGAAAAAAAAAAAAAAATAAAAACAGGTGGGAGAGGGGGTAAAAAAAAAAAATCATGAATGGAGCTGATAGCAGTGTAAATCAAATGTCTACATTGAATGCTAAACAGCAAACTATGTGAAGATAATTTAACTGTTAAAAATGATAATGGTTAAAATTTCTGCCTCAGCATATTTCCATGTACCCATTGTAGGCTGGGCTGACTAGGAAGCCTAAGCCAGTTTTAAATATTATAAAGATCACCTTTACTCTCCAAATCAGCCCGGATCATTTCTTAAATATTTGAGCAGACTAACCCGGACAGCAAATGTCCAGGGAAGATGGATGTGGCTGTCAAATACCGCAGCTAAGTGTAAACAAACACAATTTAGTCTGTGTTAAACACAAACACAATTTAGTCAAGATCAATGGCTAAAATCTGCCTCGCTGAGGATTCAAACCTATGTCCATCAGGCTGGCAGGTAAGCATGCCAGCCAACTGCACTACCAAAGATCCCATTCAATCCAAAAATATGTTCAAATACTTTCTAATCATATCAGTCTAACTCCCTCTGTGGGTGCGAGGGGACATTCGGGGGGAGGGACAAGAATAAGCCCCCTGCCTTCTTAACAAGCATGTCATTCGGGGCGACTAATCAGGGATGTTTTCTTCAGTCAGAGTGCATCTGCCTGAGAGGCCAGGAACCAGCCGTCTGCACTTAAATAAGCCAAATCTGTTTTTTTTTTAAATGTTGTGCACGTAAAATTTTAGTTCTGGAACAAGGCTTAAGTCCAGAAGTGGATGAACGACCAGAATTTAACCGTCGAGTTTACAGCCAGAGAACATAAAGAAGAAAAGATCTACTGTAAATCTACTTTTATGGCTGTCCATAAATGACAGGAGGCAACCTTCCTTGAGACAAAAAAAAAAAAAACTGTAAATGTGTTAGATAAGTTACGACGTAGCCAGCTGGACATCTTATGAGAAGGAATGGACTCAAACATTTGGTTACAACTGGCAAAATTGATGAGAAAAGAGAAGAGGAAGGCAAAAATAAAACAAAAACACCTGGACTGTCTGGCCATATGGATGTGGCTTGATAAGAACACTGACCTGATTTGTGATTCTGATGACTGTGTAAGATTGTGAAACATCACAGCCTGCATTTATCTGCACTGCACACAATGATAAAATACAAACTTGATAAACTAATGTGACGATTTCTCCTGCCTTCCAAATAAAAGACATACAGAATCTTCTGCTTCTTCTTTTCTCTACTTCTGGAATGCCTCGCGGCATGAGAGCAGCAAGATATCTATGGAACTGGCCCTTCTGTTTGCTTCGTATAAAGTGCTTTTCAGTGGCTCTGATATTTCTGCTGTCCGTGTTCTGCATGGTCGACCTATGGTTCTGTTAAAGCTGCATCTGTATAAAACTGCTCTTTGTGGTGCCCTGTCTGATGCCAATCTTCTTACATGGCCAAACCATTTGATTTGTTGTCTACCTATAAAGTTTAGTATTTGTTCCTTGCCAACTCTCCTCCTGATATCGTTTCTAAACCGATTTTTCCTCGTTACACCTAGAACAGTACATAAACATTTCATTTTTGTCATACTCACATATTTTGCAGAACCGGCATCATTGCCTCTGGTACCTCCTCGACTGCCGCTGCTGTTGTTTGATGTAATATCACCGCCTTTGTCACACACCACCTGCGTCATTTCATCCATGCCATTCTCTGATGTAGCCTTCAAAATGTTGTGAATTGCTGCGCGCCGGATGATATAAAGATACATAACAAATCAATGAAGGGAGTTCAGTGCAAGCAGTCTTTCAAGTATTACCTTCACAATAAATCAGTCAGGACCATAAATATGTCAAGAAATAAATCAGCCAAGACAATAACGCAATCGTGACAATAAATCAGTGAAGACAATAAATAAATCACGACAACAAATCTGTCAAAATAAAGCAGTCAAGGCAATAAATCAGGATAACAAATCAGTGAAGGCAAGAAAAAAAGTCCGTAAACACAACAAATCAGTCCACCAATTAATGAACCATTCAGCCAGCCATTTCTCCCTCAACACAACTGACGTAAGCTACAAGTACTGTTTTGTATTTACTACTTTTGTGGTGTAAGGGGGTGGGGGGTCTTTGAGCCTGAGGATTTCGGGCCTCGTGGCTAATGCTGTCGCTAAGGACTGTGCGGGGTATAATTGTATTTTTGCCACCCCACCCCCCCACCCCCCCCACATGCACGCACCCACCCATGCACGCACACAGACAACTCTCTTTCTCTCTCTCTCTCTCTCTAATTCCCAAGCTTACAGAGGATTTGAATTCAGGTCTCCCTAATGACAGCCCAGCTTTTTTAACTGTTCGGCCAGCCGCTCCTCACCGCAACATCTAGTGACACAGATTGACTCAGACATACCTGGGTAGCCTCCTTTGGCTATGGACACGTACTGTTTGCCTCTCTGTAGGATGTTTGCCACCACCATATTGATGTACTGATCTTCTTCTTCTCTCCCACTCCCAAGAAAGCACAGGTGTTCTCCTGCTGCTGCCGAACCTGGTCAGTTGAGGTTTTCATAAAGACATTTATTTTCAGATAAACAGACCATGAGACAAATGTTTTAACAAATCTGAGGCCTTTATAGAAATGAAGGATATTTATTGTGAGACCAACTGACTTCCTCTCTACATCCTCTTTTACCGCTTTGGCTGTCGAGAGAGATATAAGGTCTTACTTTGTGCTCTTTTGGCTGCTTTGACCATAGACACATCGTTGTGCTGCAGAGTTTCTCTGCTGTTATTTTTCCATCTTGATTTTGGTCTACCTCTTCCTCTACGTCCCTTTCCTCTTTTGGTATATGCCTTGTATGGTGTAGCATCAGAAGGCATTCTCTCCAAGTGGGCAAACCATTTGATTTGCTGTCTTTGTATGTAATTTAGAATTGGTTACGTGCCGACTTTACCTCATATGACCTCATTCCTGATTTCATCTCTTCTAGTCACTCCTACAGTTTTTTTTTTTCAGACACCTCATTTCCACAGTTACTAATTTTCTTGTATGTTTTGTTGTGAGTGACCGCGTGTGGCACTGGTAGAGCATAGGATGGGAATGAATATGCTTTGTATGAGATGTTTTTTTGTGTGTGCTGATTGTGCTGAGTCAAGCTAGCTGTCCCAATACTTTGCTTTTTTTTTTTTACTGCAACAGATGTAATTTCTTTGTCCAATTTACCATCTTCAGTAAATGTTGTTCTTTGATATTTAAACTCAGATGCCTATTTAATATATGTATGCTCTAATGCTATACTTAAATTCTGCTTCTTTCTTCCTGTTGACATTACTTCTGTCTTTTCAATGTTGATTGTCATTATCTGATTTACATTCTTCATTCATGAATGTAAGATGATGTTGCAAATTCATGGCTGTATCTGCAATCAAGGTCTGGTCATCAGCAAAGAGTAATTTGATGATACTAATATTTTTGTTCCTGGGCCTGGCATCCTTGCTTATACTGTCAATGTAGGTGATAAACAGGAGTGGGGATAAAACACATCCTTGTCTTACTTCAGATGTTACTTTGAAGGGTTTAGATGTTCCCTGATTTATTCTAACTATGCTTCTACAATCTCTACATCGCAAAATTCAGTGAGGTGTTTACATACTCCATATAGCGCCATTACTTTCCATAATTTTTGTACGAATGGACAACAAAACAAATGTTTAAACAAATTTGAGATTCTGTCAAATTTCTGTTATATATTATTGATTGCCGACAGTCTTAAATTTCTTAAATTTAAAAAAAAAAACATTGTGGCGGATATACATAATTGTAATTAATTTGAATTAATATAAATAATGCTGACAAAAACAATACACTGCACAATTTATTGCCTGTCATATTTTGCTGAATTTTGACACCCATAATTAGGTGTGTGTTTTTCTAAGCTGGAGTACATCTGCGTCAGAGGCATGGAACTAACAGTCTACATACAAATAAGCTAGATCTGTAAAATGGATATCCTGGAACAAGTCCAGAAGTGAACGAACAAGCAGAACCTTCCGCCAGAGTTTACAGCCGGTGAACACAAACAAAAAAGAATAATCATAACAACACCAATAAAGAGTAAGCCAGCCAGCAAGGCACCAGATAACAATGATAAATGGACCACTTATAAAAACAAAATAATAATCGATCCAGCCTAAAATGGGTAGTCTGGTAGTCTTAGTTTCAGCTTCATAGCAAACGGGTCACCCCCATCTTTGCTCCGCTCCTGTGCCAACAAAAAACACACAGAATGTTCATCACAGTATTAGAATTGCAGTTCATCATTGATGAACTAAAATGGGTACCAGGATGTATGTCCTGGGGAAGTAAAGGCGGCTGGCCTAATGCTGATCATATTACCCACCTAGTGCCGATTGGTCTGTAAAAATATGGGTGCTTTTCCCATATGCCCTGTGCAGGCGTGAAAAGAGATCTTTAGTTGTTTTTTTTTTTTTAACTATAAATAATAATATATCAGTAATACAATTAATAACCAGTAACATTTGCAGAATTGTTCAACTGGTGCCTTCTTCTGCATTCATACTTTGAAGGGCAGCTGGTACACTGCATTGTAGTACACAGCTTTCGGCATAGCATATGCAATGCCAGCAACAAAGTTAGTTATTTTTTTTATGACATTCTTGGCAGTGGGCAATGGGTCTATTGTTTTTTCCCCCCTCCAAAATGGGCTCCAGAACCGACAAGAAAAGAATGCTTTAATCTAAACCAAACTGTTACTACATAAACGCGTGCACGAACCTGCTGACATGGCCTGAGCTTGGGCAGTAAATAATGCTTGAACAGCCACAGAAAACTCCTCCGGGTTCTGTAACATCTGGTGAAGGGATAGAATCCACATTAAAGTGTGCAGTAGATGGTGTACACATGCTAATTAACTACTGTATGCAACCACACTTGATACTACAGCAGTGTTTCCTTGGAGGGCACGTGAATGATCTCTGGGAGCAGCAGTAGTAGTCTCGGACTTTTTCTTTTGCTGCGTGAGTTGTTTTCTGCTCCGCCAGTCATGCAAGTACCCCTGTGACAGCCGTTTATCTCCATCATCATATTAGAAGTAGCTGAAATGAACAGCTGACTTCCTCTCTTTATTGTCCTCCCATTCAACTGTGCTGTGTATGCCCACCCAGACCGCACCCCGTGAGCCATCTGTAACGTTACATATGAGGATGTCTCCTGGTCAAGTGTGCTTGTGCATAAGGGCCCTTATTTCAGCATCAGTGGCTGTTAGGCACCACTCTCTGCCCAGGGTGATTATTACCTCAATGTGCCCCTGCATTTTTCTGGTAATTCTCTCCATTCAGCGCTGATAGGGAAGAAAAGGTGACAAGGAAGAGAACTGGTCACCCCATCTCATGTGTTAAGGCCTAGAATAAAGAATTCCTAAAACTGAAATATAAAAGTGAATTCTGGACAGTCAGCCAATTAGTCAATAATTATCTGGAAGCAGCAGAAATATAGTTTTATATTTAGTTAGTTGGGTTTTCATCACTGCACTCCAGACATGTCGATAGGTGCTCAGACCCTCCCCTCAGTATGAACCCCAGCGTCCGGCGGCTAACAGTACCAGTTCTATGTTGAATAACAAGTCCTCTGATGTGCCTGGTGTGCATCTCGTTTTTTTTGCTATGCCGATCTTAATTCCCAAGTTTATAATTCTGGCGAGTGATGTGGATTCACTGCCCTCAAAGTCCTCCACCCTTCGTACTTCTCAGAGGGTATTAATAATATCAGCATGATTCATGGGTTGACCATCAGTAGTGATAGCAGATCCAGCCAATCTATCAGCTCTTTCATTTCCATCCTGCCAGCGTGGCCCAGAATTTAAATAAAGGAGACTCGACGCACAGTGGACTTCTGTAATAATTCAAGCCATTGCCTTTGCACCAAACCTGTCGAACCCTCCGGATCATACTCCCTGAATTACTGAGTGCACATGCACAGGTGAAGTTGTGCGTTTTAAGCCACGCAATGGCTTGCGTTACTGCCATCCCCTCCATTGCCATTCTGCTGGTTGTCACGGAGAAAGCGCTGTTAGCTTCTTTGACTGTTCCACCCGCTGAGCCTGCTGTGAATGTCCATGCACTTTTCTGTTGGCATATAACGGATCCGTCTGTGTAGATCAGTACATCTTCCTCGTCTGAACTTTCACTGATGACAGCGTTGACCTCTGCATTGACAGCAACCGGATTCTGCTCCGTGCATCGCCTGTTTAGTGTGGCAATACAGGAAAAGGTACAAATAAACGCTTGAGACACAGATATCCACTCTGCACCAGTGGTGATGTCAGTAAGGTTGCATATTTCTACAGATGAACAATAAGAATACCATAGATATATCATGAAGAGTAATGAAGACGTCTTGAAAGAAATTAACTCATGATAAGAACTGATTGCCTACAACAAAAGGAAGCACTGTATTAGTGGGACCATAAAAGAGGTTTAGGCTATCCTCTGAATAACACTCCCAAATTATCGAGGATGAAAATATACCCTAACAGGGCCTCAGTCACATGTCAATTGCAGACTTCTGGCGACTTAAATTGCACACTTCTGGCTGGGACTCACAAGCAGCAGCTACCGCATCTCCTGCAGCTTCCTTAATTTTATTTGCTCGTGAGTCCCAGTCATTTAGTTTAGCCCCAATCCACGCCCGCGTATCGGCGTGGGAGATACTCTCGGCGGTGGCGGTATAGTCCCCGGAAGTCAGCAACTGACATGTGACTGAGGCCCTGTTAGGGTATATTTATATAATTTGGGACCATTATTTGGAGGATAGCCAAAGTTTGAGGGTAAAAGAAGCAGAGGAAGACTGAGAGAGAAGATGTTTACCAGTCTGACATCATGGCATGGAAACTCAAAGAGTCAGAAATGATTAAAAGTGCATCAACATGAGACATAAGGCCAGAAGATATATACGACTACTGACTCCACATGCCATGGGCCATACAAGGAGGACTAATTGTGCCTTTTAGTTTAAGAATTAATATTAATTCTCACATGATTTGGTCTGAAAGGGCAGCCATTGTGGTGAAGTGGCTAGATGTTCGCCTGCGGATCTGAAGATCATGGGTTCAAATCCACATCGAACATGATTTTTTCACACAAAAAATTACCTTGGCTGTTAGGTCAACCCAGTCTTAAATGAGTATCAGGTAAAGTGCAGCCTGGGAAGTAAAGGCAGGCAGCATGACACTGACCACATCACACACCAAGTGCTGACTGGTCTAAAAACATAGGATTGGCCCAATATGTCCAACACACCTAAAGGTGTCATAAAAGGGTCTTTTATTTGGTCTGAGACTGTACCCTTCTAAAGTCCATCCCATAAAGGTCTGCCAGGTGTGGTCATGCCTGGCTCTGCAGCCAGCAGGGCTGGGGACAGCTAGCTCTCCTAGGAGAGTGAAGAGTGAAAAACCAGTGGTCTGTGATCACACAAGTATTAACCTAGTCATCTCCTTGAGAGATGCAAATTTTCATTATTTTGAAGCCCCACCCTGGCTCTTGCCTGGACATAAATATGGTCTAATGGCTGAAAGCGGTTTCTGGGACCTCTCCACGGGTGATTCTCATTCGCATGATGGCACTTTGTGTCATCGGGTGTTTATCACTTGTGTGATGTCCTAGTGGGGTATAAAATCTAATCTAATCTAATCACACAAGACATCCTACCTCCCCATACTCAGACACTAACTGAAACTTTAAGGGCAGAATGTTAGATGGGACTGTGTGCCCAATTCTGAACCTATCAACAACAACAAAACGTTCATCCATTTGTTCTATGTCTGTGAGGAAATGGTCACCTGGAGAGGACTGGGCTCCACAACGTTGACATTGACTACCCTGAGAGGCACCATGATGGCTGATACACACAGCGTTATGAAACCATGATGATACACACAGCGTTATGAAACTATGATGGCTGATACACACAGCGTTATGAAACTATGATGGCTGATACACACAGTGTTATGAAACTATGATGGCTGATACACAAAGTGTTATGAAACTATGATGGCTGATACACACAGTGTTATGAAACTATGATGAACTGATACACAGTGTTATGAAACTATGATGGCTGATACACACAGCGTTATGAAACCATGATGGCTGATACACACAGTGTTATGAAACTATGATGGCTGATACACAGTGTTATGAAACTATGATGGCTGATACACACAGCGTTATGAAACTATGATGGCTGATACACACAGTGTTATGAAACTATGATGGCTGATACACACAGCGTTATGAAACCATGATGGCTGATACACACAGCGTTATGAAACTATGATGGCTGATACACACAGTGTTATGAAACTATGATGGCTGATACACACAGTGTTATGAAACTATGATGAACCGATACACAGTGTTATGAAACTATGATGGCTGATACACACAGCGTTATGAAACTATGATGGCTGATACACAAAGTGTTATGAAACTATGATGGCTGATACACACAGCGTTATGAAACTATGATGGCTGATACACAAAGTGTTATGAAACTATGATGGCTGATACACACAGCGTTATGAAACTATGATGGCTGATACACACAGTGTTATGAAACTATGATGGCTGATACACACAGTGTTATGAAACTATGATGAACCGATACACAGTGTTATGAAACTATGATGGCTGATACACACAGCGTTATGAAACTATGATGGCTGATACACAAAGTGTTATGAAACTATGATGGCTGATACACACAGCGTTATGAAACTATGATGGCTGATACACACAGTGTTATGAAACTATGATGAACCGATACAGTGTTATGAAACTATGATGGCTGATACACACAGTGTTATGAAACTATGATGGCTGATACACACAGTGTTATGAAACTATGATGGCTGATACACAAAGTGTTATGAAACTATGATGGCTGATACACACAATGTTATGAAACTATGATGGCTGATACACACAGTGTTATGAAACTATGATGGCTGATACACACAGTGTTATGAAACTATGATGATTGATACACAAAGTGTTATGAAACTATGATGGCTGATACACAAAGTGTTATGAAACTATGATGGCTGATACACACAGTGTTATGAAACTATGATGGCTGATACACAGTGTTATGAAACTATGATGATTGATGACGACAAAGTTACCCTGGCCAAAACATTTCCTTACCAAGCTGGAATCTAAATGAAAAGCTGTGGTCAGGTGTTCTGAATTGTACTGTTCAGCTGGTCTGCAGTCCACAACAAAATATCGCACTGAATCTTCCTGTAAAGAAATATACCATACAACCCCAAACATGAAACGAAGCTGTATTTCAAGATAACAGGTACATTAGTACCTCTTAACAATCCTCTTTAACATCTTCTCATTTCAGCTTCCAAAGCCAGAGCTAACAGCAAGGCAAAGATCTATATATATAAAAATCAATGTTTGTGTGTTTGTTTGGTCTCTATAGACTCGGAAACTACTAAGCCGATTTAGCTGAAATTTTCAGGATATGTTTGTTGTGATACCGGATTTTGAACCGTCGTGGTTTGAAATTCAACCTGTCACTGTTAGAGATAGGTGACCACAATTAATGCCAAAATATACGCAACTAATATTTATAACTTTAGTGATTTCTAATTATAGCCACGTTAGTAATTGCGCATGCGCCGTATTTACCATTCGCCGGCGAGTTACGTGCAGCCAACGCCTTCTCTAATACTAATACATAGAGTAGGTCGTGGTACAGCAAACAAGACTATCTCTATATTTGCCACAATAACCATATTAAACACGATTTCTATTTTCTGGTTTTTTTTTTCAAACAACCTTCGATGGGGGAGGGGGGGGGCAATCGAGGACTATCTCGACGTCGGCGAAGACAGTGACTGCGACATTAACTTCATTAACCGTGTTAGACACGTGCGATTTCTATTTCATTAATATATCTGGAGTATCTGTCTACGAGAAAACAATTGCCTGCGGTTTTGAACTGTGTTTTAATCGCGACACAGTGGTAGGGACACATATGTCTAATAGTTGTGTTCTCTTTTCGTTGTTCCGATTAAGTGGCTGTTTGGTCGAATGGTTAGAACACTGGGTTCAAGTGCGGTAGACCTGGGTTCGAATAAGCAGTAGTAAAATTTTTTTTTTTACCCTGGACTAAAATAATATCCTCATCTGCTCTGTCGTGGTGACAGCACTAGCCATGTTGCCTTAATATTAAAAAAAAAAAAAAAAAACCAGTAAATGGGTAAACCATTTGATCATTAAATTTGACCATTTCGCATACTTATAATTGCATTGTTAAACTTTCCGATTGCATGGTTATGCTGAAATTTTATAGATTTTCATTTATTTTCATTTAGATTTAGTTATTTCATCTGCGTTGGAATTTTAAGCTGTGCTGTTTACAATGGTGTTCATTTCCTAATTGTGGTGTTTTTTTCCTGTGTTCATTTGCTTTTCAAGTGTTTTTTTTTTTTCTCCCAACTACTTCAATGTGGGAAAGAGTTGTCGGTGAATTTGGGGGGGGGGGGGGGGGGGGGGGGGGGGGCAAACTATCAACTGAGAGAGCTTTAAGTCACAGTAACTGCTTTACCCACTTAAAGTAGCAGCAGCAGTAATAGTTGTGGTTGGGCTGTTACACCATAGTGCTCTCATGTGAAGACCGCCGGTAAGGTTATGGCGTTCTTCTGTCGGCAAGTGAAATTATACATCCTAACCTGACCAGTCTGTTGCGACAGCACTAGCCATGCGGAACCAAATCTTCTGGCTCACGACTCTCTGTCTACTCCGATGGTAACACAGATAGCAGTGACATTATTTTAGTAGTTGTACTGGTACTTGAAGGATGATGTGGTAAATATTTCACTAGCCCTATTCACTACCTTTTACAATTCCTGCTACTTATTTTAGTCCAGATGTCAGTTACAGCAACAACAAAATATCGCCAGTTAGTGATTTTCAAATCCTTCGAAGAGGGAGAGAGCAGTAGTCGGTGGAAGAGGGAAGGGGAGGGGGGTAATGACCTAATTTTAAGAGAACTTAAAGAGCTTTACACGTGATTTTCAAGTTCTCATTACCTAATTTGTTTATATTTTACTAACGCTACCTCCGCTTTTCTATTTTTTACGACTTACTTTGTTATTTACAAGTACAGTTGTAGCTTTACTTCCGTCTCCTATAAAAATACAAACAGCTTTAGCATGTGATAACCAAATAACCACTTTTGTTACCGTGCTAATAACACCATTTAAACGACCACTAATATAAAGACACAATTATATGGTGCGTGTTCTAAAGTTGGAAAACCAGACTATCTATCTATATATCTATATATATAAAAATCAATGTTTGTGTGTTTGTTTGGTCTCTATAGACTCGGAAACTACTGAACCGATTTAGCTGAAATTTTCAGGATATGTTTGTTGTGATACCGGATTTTGAACCGTCGTGGTTTGAAATTCAACCTGTCACTGTTAGAGATAGGTGACCACAATTAATGCCAAAATATACGCAACTAATATTTATAACTTTAGTGATTTCTAATTATAGCCACGTTAGTAATTGCGCATGCGCCGTATTTACCATTCGCCGGCGAGTTACGTGCAGCCAATGCCTTCTCTAATACTAATACATAGAGTAGGTCGTGGTACAGCAAACAAGACTATCTCTATATTTGCCACAATATCCATATTAAACACGATTTCTATTTTCAGGTTTTTTTTTCAAACAACCTTCGATTGGGGGGGGGGGGGGGGCAATCAAGGACTATCTTGACGTCGGCGCAGACAGTGACTGCGTCATTAACTTCATTAGACAGGTGCGATTTCCATTGTCTTTCTTTTCTAAAACCCCTTGATGAGGGAGAGGGTACTAGGTGGATTTAGTTGTGGGGGGGGGGGGGGGGGGGTGGGGGTGGGGGGAGGATCAAAGACTATCTCAAATTACACCACAGCAACGCGTGGCCGGGTACAGCTAGTAAAGAGATAAATATGTGTAAGCCTGGACTGGAACAAGAACATTGACTTGATCTGTGATTCTGTGATATGGCAAACTATGACCACTAATCCCTACATGCAAATAATAAATGACCACAGGCTCAATAGTGTCAGCATAACCTGCTTCTGTCCCTCTTTAATTCCCAATAATTGTTTCCCAATATTCAATTTAGTCAGACCTAATTCAACAATGCCTCTCCCAATATTAAATCACGACCGGCTCCAGTTGAGCGGCGGCGCTGCTAACGTCAGCGGGTCGGGATAACAATGCGTTAATCCAGCGTTTCTCATAATGGATGTCGAGACATCTTGGGGTGCCGTGAGTGTATGCCAGGGGTAGCCACAGCAATAATCAAGAAAAGTCGGCTAAAATTGTGAAATTATTACAGAAGGCATGTAGATACTTAAAAGTTTAAAATTGAAGTTGTCTTCCCTTGCCACTGTCAAAAATAGTTTATTTCTTGTTTGAGAACCGCTGCGTTAACGCACCGTTAGCCCGACCCAGTGACGTCAGGGCAGCACGGCCCGCCAGCTGGAGCCGGTCGTGATTCAATCTTAGCAGACCTAATTCTTTCCCCTCCCTCCTAATACTGTTTACTGTGACGTTCCAGTCAATATGGAGTACAAGTCGACCTAATACTCAAAATTCTTGACCCACTATATACGTCAACTCTTAAACATACGGTAGGCTATCAGTGGCCCAAAACTTAAGCCACACTAAAATTGTGTCTGGTGAAAATATCTGGCACATTAACACTAACCTGATAGAAAATAAGTGTTTTTACTGTATATTATCTCTCCACAATCTTCTTGGTCTGCTTCATGTGTCTATGATCATTCAAATCCCTTGCACACAGTTTTTACCTCCCTATCCTCTGAAATTCTCTCAATATGCCTCAGCCATTTCAGTCTAATAGCCCTCATGAAACCAGTCATCAATAGTGATTTAAACAGATTACAGAACTATGGTTTTTTTTATTATTAAGAAAGCCACAGCGTGTAACAGGGAAACGTCATCACTTGTTTTTATTAGGTAGGATATTGCATATTAGTTGAAGGGACCAAAGTCAACAGGTCTTAGCAATCTGGACATTCCCTTTCTAGAACCTTCTGTTGCTTATTAGCAGAGATATTTGCTGTCACAGTTGCTTCTCACTCTCTCACTCTCCATTCCCCGCTGTCATAAAGTACAGGATGGAAACTGTCAGAATCTATGGCTCGAATGGTGAAACTACTCTAGGGAAATTTCCCGAGAAAAAAAGAATTGATTTTCTGAGTTTTCCTTTCCCGAAGCAAAGAATTAGGTGGTCAACTTTAGTCTCTTAGTCAATAATTGAGTTAAGTCGTGGGCTATTTACTTAACTAGGGTGACCTTGCTTTAATATATACTGCCCCCAAGAAACTTTCACTAATAATGCGGTTTAATTTTATGAGAACGACACATGATGACAACAAGATAATTTTCTTAACGTTTGAAATTGTTCTTAGAAACATTTATTTAATATTTATTTTTATTTTTCAATGATGGTTACCAATCTAGTAAATCATAAATGTAGTTTATTTCTAATAATTGTGACGTCACAATATTTCTGTTATGAACTTAATTTTCTCTATCCAGTTTCTGTTAATCGTCATTTACTTCATTGACCTCTGGGTAGATTGCTGTTCGGATGTTTCTCTAAAAAGATTTCAATGTCACCTGTTTCTTTCTTCTCTATAACTTTGATGTTCATAGTTGGCTCACGTTGATTTGGATGGTAGCTTCTTGCCTGATGGTAATCATAACTTCGATACTTTTGGATTGGGATCACACTTCTTGAATCTTCTTCACGTTCACCAGCTGTACACTCTGGCGTGAAGTTCTGGTGGTTCGTCCACTTCTGGACTGCAGCCCTGCTCCAGAACCTGAGTGTTGTGTGTGCATCAGTTTTACAGATCTGATTCAATTGAATGTAGACTGCTGGTTCCTTGGCTCTCAGGCAGATGCACTCCGACTTCAAAGGAAGCTCCCCAGTTAGTCGACTCTTACGACATGCTTTTGGGGAGGCAGTGGGTCTATTCTTGTTTTCCCCACAATAGGGCCACTTCTTGAATCATCTCAAACAATAAAGGCAGCTTCATTCTTTTTCATATTCAAACTCTCCGATGTTATCCTTCCCCCATGACGTTATCAATTCAAATGCCTGGTTAGGTTGAGGTGTTGGTAAAGAGTGACGTTTACATTTTTTTTTTTTCACCCTTACCATAGATTGGTTGAATCCCAAACAACACGTTTAAGTATAAATTTCGTCATATATTTCTATGGTGCCGGAATATTCTAGAATTGTATTAATTGACTAAGCGGTTTGAGGATATATATATATAAGATTGCGTAATTGAAGCCACTTCATGACATCCGCATTAAACATTCACTTTACAAATATGAATTGATAACTGATACACATAAAAAACCAGGAAAGCATACTGCTGTCTCAACATGTAACACTTACACTAATCATATTATTCCTGTTGGCCTGCAGTAACTCCTCCCCGGACACCATCAGACACAGGGCATCCATCACACTGTTGTCATCAAACTCCTTCTGTGCAATGACACTGCCTCCAAACATGGCCAGCTGATAGTCCTGCGGTTGAAAACATCATTATTACAATACCCACTTAAAAAATCTTCTTCTTCTTCTTCTTTGCCTTCACTGGCTGTGAACTCCAGCAGAAAGTCCTGGTTGTTCGTCCACTTCTGGATTTTGGTCTTGTTCCAGGACCTGAGTTTTTGCATGCACATCCATTTTACCATCATTAGGTGCCATGTCTGCAGTAGAGGTAGGATGTAAGAGTCACCAGCACTCTCCACCTTGTGAAATCAGACAAGATTCTTCAGGTTCTTCCAATCCTCACTTGATTATTCTAATTCATCTCTTGATTCTTCCAATCCTCACTTAATTCTTCTAATTGATTTCTTGATTCTTCCAATCCATCTCGTTTCTTCCAATCCATCTCTTTATTCTTCCAATCCCTCTCTTGATGTTGTCCAGCCACCTGTAACAAATATCTCCACACAGATGAAGGATTGAAGTTAAAAGCTTGTATACATCCTGCAGGCCCGTCTCTCTAGCGTTGTTGGCTAAACCGGATTGCGCGGTGAGCAGGTGACAAACTCCTTGTGGTCCGGGTTCACTCCCGGAGGTGGGCAGAAAAGCCACATTTCTCCCAGATTTACGGTATTTACAATGGAATCAAGGCCGAAAGGTTGCGATATCCATAATACCGAGCCTAAGGGTTAACAACTCATGGCTTCTGGATACTCAATCAAACAATACATCCTGCAGAACTGCCCAACTTTCAGTTCTAAAGGATACCAGATGTGGCTGAAGGATACAGAGCTGAAGCACATATTATTGGGCTCCCCTCACTGATCTGGAGAAGAAACTGGTCTTCATCCTGAACCAAACTCCCAGTGGTGCGTAGTGGCTAGATGTTTGTCTGCTGGCCCAAATATCTTGGCTAGATGTTTGTCTGCTGGCCCAAATATCTTCGGTTCAAATCTGCATCAAGGCAAGATTGTTTTCATTCAAACCTGACTATGGCTAGCAGGTCGATGCAGCCTAAAATTAAGTACCAGTTAATGTCCTGGGAAATAAAAGTGGCTGGCACGATGCTGACCACATCACCCACAGAGTGGCAACTGGTCTATACAAATCTGTGCCCGGTGCACCACCTGCAATAGAAAAAAAAAGTGTCTCCTATTTTACCTTTTCAATATTAGCAACGAGTTTGTGGGAGAGCGTGTACAGTTCAGAGGAGCAGATGGATCACCAGTCTGGTGAGATTGATGCAGGGGGGAGGGACGAGGGGTTCTGGCAGATGCTCGAAGCTCAGAGGAAAGGCAAGACAGGCGTTTAATTAGAATGCTACTGGCACCATTAGTATCGGAACTCTTCGCTGGCTGCTAAAGATGGGGAAAGAGTGCTTATGGGAATGCCCCGAGTGCTGTGATGTCGGTTCTTGAATCAAATCAAATCGAATCATATTAGCAAAGAAGTTGAGAGAACCAAAAGGTTACAAATTGGACATGCAGGTGCATCTTACATTCGGCTCTTCCTAGCATTTATCTTTCATATGGCAGTTAAATTTTATACATCAAACATATTATGTTCATATATCAAAACTCATTGTATAAATGTAAATTAACAATGCAAAGGCATGGATGACACATGCATACCTTCAAATATGCATGCACAAATATTCACACATCGCAGACACTCACAAACACACATACAAAACCCTTACACACATTGATGACACACACAGAACATAAACAGGCATACATACAATCACAAACAGAACACATACACAACACATATACATTTACAGATGTTTAAAATAATGATAATCTTGTAGAAACACTTTGTTGACAATAAATTAATAATAATCTCACAAAAACACCCATAAGCTGTTAACAAGATTATAATATTGTAGAAACGTTCTGAAAGCTGCTAAAATAATGATAATCTTGTAAACACATTCTGATAGCTGTTAAAATGATGATAATCTTGTAGAAACATTCTGAAGGCTGTTAAAATGATGATAATCTTGTAAACATATTCTGAAAGCTGTTAAAATAGTGATAATCTTGTAGAAACATTCTGAAAGCTGTTAAAATAGTGATAATCTTTTAGAAACATTCTGAAAGCTGTTAAAATGATGATAATCTTATGGAAACATTCTGAAAGCTGTTAAAATGATGATAATCTTATGGAAACATTCTGAAAGCTGTTAAAATGATGATAATCTTGTAGAAACATTCTGAAAGCTGTTAAAATGATGATAATCTTGTAGAAACATTCTGAAAGCTGTCAAAATGATGATAATCTTGTAAAAACATTCTGAAAGCTGTTAAAATGATGATAATCTTGTAGAAACATTCTGAAAGCTGTTAAAATGATGATAATCTTGTAAAACACCCTGTAGACTAATAACATGATGATAAATCTTGTAGCAACTCTATAAGCTGTAAAAACTACTTAAATAAACAAGAAACCTACCCTTCTAAAGGACTGTGGTGTCTTTGAAGCATAGTACTGTGCCAGTGAACAGAAATCCTCTACATCTTCTGCCTCCAGAGCTTGTGGAAATGTGGATATTAAATCTGAAATGAACCATGTGACAGTGAGTGTAAATTTCAACAATGCATTTTTCATGAATTAGGTGAAAGGATTTGCTTTTCTAATCTTCTGCTGTCTCATCCAGTTGTTACATAAGCATATTCTACCTCCATCATCATCCTGGTGTTCCACTGTATGTTACATTTTGTTCACCAAGTTGAGTTCATGGCGTGACACTGTCAGCTGTGGATTTCATTAGGAATGCTTTTTGACTGTGCCCATTGCAGTTTATTTCGTGAATTGCAGATTCGGAAAACAACGGGCCGGCTGTTGCCAGAGAAAATGTGATGCCTTATGCGATTAATTGTGTGTGCAGCCACTGATCTGCTGCCACTTGTGCTTCCATCAATAATGAACTGCATTTCTAGTGTTGGACTTTTTGGTATTAGCACTTCTGACTGCGGGACACCGTAGCGGAGCGGCTAGATGCTCACCTGTGGATCGGAAGGTCGTGGGTTCGCTCACTGGTTGACCCATTTAAAAAAAATGACCTTGGCTCCCAGGCCGACCCAGCCTTGAGTGGGTACCGGTGTAGCCTCAGGAAGTAAAGCCAGACGGCATGATGCTGATCGCATCTCCCATCTTGTGCCGACTCATCTAGAAAAATATAGATCTGGCCCTATATGCCCTATATGCCTAAAGGCGTGGAAAAAGGTCCTTTACTTTTTTTTTTTTTAACTATACTTACTTCTGAATGCTGCCTTATGCACTTAATGTGTGTGTAGGCCGTTGGTTTGTCTGAGACTGCAGTCTGTGTCAATCTTTGTCACAAGGGACAGTATCCGACAATCTGTGTGGTTCTCTTTGGCACAGGAGCTGAGCAACTATTGGGGTGACCTGTTTGCTACAAAATTGGCTGGAAATGCCATTACCTGACTAATTCACCTGACGTTACATAACACTCATAGACCAATCCAAGATTCCATTCTGTCGTGTGCAATCCTTTCAACATCATCAATGGAATGAACAGGCAGACAGACTGGCTGGCTCTGCACAACTTGGTGGAATACTGATACATGATAAGGCAGATGTGGTTAGTGCCTTGTGGGAGAGCGTGTACAGTTTGGAGGAGCAGATGGATCACCACAGTCTGGTGAGATTGATGCAGTGGGGAGTGACGAGAGGTTCTGGCAGATGCTTGAGGCTCAGAGGAAAGGCAATCAGAATGCTACAGGCACCATTAGTATCCGAACTCTTCGCTGGCTGCTAAAAATGGGGTCGGAGTGCTTATGGGAATGCCCCAAGTGCTGTGATGTCGGTTCTTGAATCAAATCAATTCAAATCAATAGAATCAAGTCCAGAACCTTTGGCCCCTCTCAGTCAACTCTCATCCTAGGGCTTCTCTCAGGTGACCTCATATTCTCAATTAATTTTTCTCCCACTTCAGTGTCTGCCCGATGAACCTGGACATGCTTTCCCTCAGAATGTTATCGTCTTTAAAAGTATTGATACCTGTGGTTGTCCATTTTTTTCTAATTTCTTCGCCCCTCTTAAATCATCCCATTGCATGTTCATTGGTCCTCTCTGGCAACAGTCCGCAAAGGCATTTAACTTAACATAGTTGATATATCAACATTTATGATGTTCATTAGTCCTCTCTGGCAACAGTCCTCAAAGGCATTTAACTTACCATAGGTTTCATATCAATATTTTTCATGTTCAAACGGTCCTCTCTGACAACAGTCCTCAAAGGCATTTAACTTAAAATAGTTGAAATACCAACATTTATCATGTTCAGTCGGTCCTCTCTGGCAACAGTCCTCGAAGGCATTTAACTTACCATAGGTTTCATATCAACATTTATCATGTTCATTAGTCCGCTTTGGCAACAGTCCTCAAAAAGGGATTTAACTTACTATAGTTGTCATATCAACATTTATCACGTTCATTAGGGATTTCTTTTATACTTTTTTTAAGGTGCAAACAAAATTCATTAAAAGCAATAATTGTTAATAAAAACGTAAAAGTGCTGGAACAGATATTGTTAAATAATCACGATTTTCATCTGCTTATCATGTTTTTGAGCATGATGTCAACCTCATTACACACAAAGAGCAGTGGGTGCACAAAAGAACAACTAATTTATTATTATAGTTATTTTGAACAACTTACCAACAAGTTCTCCTCTGCTTTGATCTTTGCTCTCCAGTATGGAATCTCTGAAATATTTAATAATCATTATTGATTGATCAATCAGTTTACCCCCTCCTGCCTGCTACCTAAAGGTTTGCCACGCCATTCTGAGATTTAAAAATCCTAATCTGGATGGCAGATGGTTCACTGCTCAATCTTTGCAATACCGGCTATCAGAAAGCCCATTCAACCTCCTAACCAGTTATAACTAGGGCACCTGTAACAGTTACACCAGCCAGGTGTCGCCTGCGGTCCTTTATGGGTAAGAGAGATAATCACATCAGCCAGGTGTCACCTGCGGTCCTTTATTAGTTAAGAGAGATAATCACATCAGCCAGGTGTCACCTGCGGTCCTTTATGGGTAAGAGAGATAATCACATCAGCCAGGTGTCACCTGCGGTCCTTTATGGGTAAGAGAGATAATCACATCAGCCAGGTGTCGCCTGCGGTCCTTTATGGGTAAGAGAGATAATCACATCAGCCAGGTGTCGCCTGCGGTCCTTTGCTGGTAAGGTATATAATCACATCAGCCAGGTGTCGCCTGCGGTCCTTTATGGATAAGAGAGATAATCACATCAGCCAGGTGTCACCTGCAGTCCTTTATGGATAAGAGAGATAATCACATCAGCCAGGTGTCACCTGCGGTCCTTTATGGATAAGAGAGATAATCACATCAGCCAGGTGTCGCCTGCGGTCCTTTGCTGGTAAGGTAGATAATCACATCATTAAGGACTTATGTTGTTTTATTCAGATACAGAATAAACGGCAGGGTCTTACATTTCCAATGAGTGAACAGAGCGGAGGCACAAACAGATGATCACTACGGACTGAGGAGAATGGCGCTGCGGGGAGTTACCAGGGGATCCGGCCGACGTTCAACACTCAAGGGAAAGGGAGGGGGAGGAGTGGGGGATGGATATACAATCGAACAGTTACTGGTACTATCGGAATTGGAACTCTCTGCTTGCTACTGATCATGGGGACTGAGCACTTATGGGAATGTCCTGAGTGCTGTGATAGTGATTCTTAATTCAACTTTTCCAATGCATGGTGTGTTACATAATACAGAAAGAGTGTTTTTTTTAAATAATATATTTTTTAAAATAAAAATGTCCAAAACATGCTTCTGCTATTTACACATTGGGGCCCGGCTCTCTAGCGTAGTCAGCTAAACCGGATTCCACTTTTCATTAAGCTTCTTAGCCACAGCTCAGTGGATTAATTTCTTGGTATTAGGATACATCAGAAAGGGAATGAAGAAGAAAATAAAGTGTAAAAAAAGGATGAGAGCTGAGCGTCTGAAATAAAAACAGACTAAACATGAATATTGACAACGGTCCTAAAATCCCATGCTATAATTGTGGAAGATTTTTCTTAATGAGAGTGGGTCCTCCTAGCCACATTCTCCATCACGGTGGGCTGTGAGTCTCATGCCACCTCATAGCACAATACAATATAACACTATCAACTGGAAGGATGGGAAAATGCCAATCATTAGCTAGACAGCAGTCACCCTGTTTTCAGCACTGATGTGACCCAACACAAGGACAAATCAATCCTTTTTTTAAAGTGTAATTAAATACAATTTGTATGCTGTGCTATTATAGGCAGGCATGGGAATCAGTTCATGACAATTCTAAGTGTGTCTAGCAAGACCTGTTGGCATTAAGAAAAGTCTACCACAATTAGAGCAGGCAATTTCAGGACCACTGTTGACATTGTATGTATGTAGCCTGCTTCTTCTCAGACGCTCAGCTCTCAACCTTTCTGTAATCAATTTTTTTCTTTATTCCCATTTAATTCCTGATTATCCCCCACTAGACGACACAGTCCTTAGCATTTTGTTCCCGTGTATCTACCTGAACATCTGCATAATTCATGTCCATGGACGTTATAGGCCAAAATTTACAGTACTGCCTTCTGGATATTCCGAAACATGCTCTGTTCCCTTTCACAGTAATGTTTGGTCCATTTCTGCAAAGACAGACCTGCAAGTTACCCCACTTGCTGTAGCTGTCAGTGGTACTCTGGTCATAACATCCTTGAAGGTCCAATGAGGTTTTGCCCTGTTGGATGCAACCTTAAACTCTTGAAGTTACAGAGGTGGTCACATTTTCAGGTAGAAGCCAGAAAGTGGAATAACAAACAGATAGGTTCGGTAAGTAAACATGGAGAACAACTGAAGCAAATATACTAGTAAACTACAAATACTCATTAAATGGTGCCTATATAGAAGAGAGGGAATCAAATGGTATGGTAAAATCACTAATTTTGAGCTCTGGCTGAGAACTAAACAGATTCTAGTGATTCAAGAGGTGAAGAAAAGATGCCGGTGTTGGATAGGACATATGTTGAGAAAACCAGAAAACAATATAACAAGAATCTTGTTGCACTGGAACCTGGGGCATGGAAATAAAGGTACACCAAAAAACACATGGAAAAGGCAGCTTTAAAGTGAGGTTAAAAAAGGTAAGGAGGGCATGGGAGCGAGCTATATGCAACAGCAAAGGTAAGGCGGAATTGGCTTGAGTTGGTTGAGGGCCTATGCCCTCAGATAGAGGGCAGAATAAGACAAATGAAAGTATGTCTGTCTTTTCGGTGCTTTATTAATATCCTACCCCAAACAGGGGAAACCCACAGGTCACGGTACAGTCTAATATTTCAGGGGGCAGAATATAGGCTGCGTGCAGTCGTGGGACCTAGACTGCAAGCAGTCGTGGGATTTAGGCTGCACTCTCTAGTGAGACGTAGGTGGGTTGGGGTTAGGGCCAGTTCTAGTTGTTTTGGGGTCATTAAAAGCATCAGAAAGCCAGGAAACCCAGTCTTACCCCCCTCTAAAATGTTGGACTGTCCTGTGACGTCATCTAGGGTTGTATAGTAATAAAGCACCGGCTTTTCTTTTATACACTGGGCGGCATCGGCACCACCATATCAGCCAATCATCAGATAGTATTGATACCTGCACAATACAGTATATGCTGGTCCCTTGGAGGATAGGCAGAGCGAGAGGACTTCTCCGCAATCGTCACCAGATATTGATACCTGCGCAATACAGTACATGCTGGTCCCTTTGAGGATAGGCATAGCGAGAGGACTTCTCCGCAATTGTCATCAGATAAGACTGAAACCTACATAACACAATACAAAGCATTAGCGAGAGCGAGAGGCCTTCTCCGCAAGCACCATGTCTCGGAGAAACAAACCTAACGGAAAGCGCAACGGACAGAGGAAACAACCCACTGACAGATCTACCCGATCTAACTCGGAGGCCAGGAAGACGCAGACAGTTACTACCGAACCACAGGAAGACCCCCGACTACCAGTGAGGCCCTGAGTGACGTCCCAGCGTCACCTGAACCAACACAGCCAAGTCCACAAACATCTCCAGATCGACGAAAGACAGGCAGCTATGAATTTCCTGCCACAATATTTCTACAACAGACCAGCTCGGGCCGGACAGCAATCACTTCACTGGCAACGCTAACATTGATCAATATGCTGGAGATCATATTAGGCAAGAGGGCAATCGCAAAGATTAGGAGAACTCGAGAAGGAGTGATAGCCTCACTAAACAGAACCAATCGCACCTCAGACATGCTGGATGACATCCAACACGACGGCAAGAAAGAACTCCGACTATCCAAGGAGATAACTGTGACGGCTACAATCTTCCAGAATGTAAGACGCTGGGTGATCCGAAGAGTCAACCTGCAATGGAGCAACGAAGAAATTCTGCAACAAATAAGAAAAGAAAACCCCAATGTCAACATCAGCCAAGCAGAGAGACTGGGCTCAAAACGGCATCCATTGCCAGTGGCGGTGATAACATCGGAAGGAGAACACATCCCGGATAAAGTCTACCTAGATCAAAGAATGCAAAGACCAGAGCAATACGTGCCACAGGTGATCCAGTGCTCTCGTTGCCAAAAAGCATGGCACTCCCAGGCCACTTGTGTGAGCGAACATGAAGTATGCCGATACTGTTCACAACCCCATGCCTTCAACAATTGCCCGCTGGCAAAGCTGGACACAGACTTTAGGTCTCCCAATACGAACAGGAAGTGCGCCAACTGCTACGGCCAGCACAGCACCAGGTACCTGGGGTGCCCTTATCTGCAACAATGCAGAGAAATAGCAACCACGGCCATACGGGAAAAGATTCCATACCATGAGGCCCGCAGAAGACACGAAACAACCCAAGGCATAACTGCAGCCATTACCACCAAATTGAGCAACGAGGTGGCTCAACTCAAAAGTGACATCCAAGCTCTCAGAGACGAGAAAGACGCATCCAAATCTCAACCAGATGAAGACAGAGATGAAATAACAGGCTTGAGAGCTATAATGCAGGCGACTCTAGACACCCAGAAACGGATGACAGCAGAGATGACAAAATTCAAGGAGGACATCATGAATGCACTGGCCACTATCCAGACACAAAAGGAACAACCAACTAAAGCAAGGGAAGACGAGGCGGGCATCAATGATCTGCGGGATAACCAACAACTTCTCGCGAAAGAAGTCGCAATGATCAAGAAGGCACTAGCTGAAACAGAGGAGAAGTTACGAAGAGCATACGAAGAAAACAACAGACTTAATAAGGAACTGCAAGCAACCAACAGAGTGATGGAAGAAAGAGAGAAAGCACGGAAAGAGGCAACAAGAAGGCAGCAAATACAGGGAGCCGAGACCCAGAAAAAGCCACATCAAACACCAGATAAGAAAACTCCAACGCCGCTGATGAAACAGTTTCCGTTGGCAACTGCTGACCAAATAAACCAACGCATCATGGAGCTGGAGGACCCGAACTTCTTTAACTCAGAACTGCAAGATGATGATGTTCTTTGGTCATCACCAGAGGAACCATATCGACAGCCAAAACCTGAAGTCAAACGAGGTCGACACCGTTACCCCAAACACTAATACCAGATACGACACAACCAAGGCCAAAATTACCGAAACCCTATGTAGGAGCAGTACTTTACAACAAGGATACGAGAAAATCACCAAATAATACCAGACCTCACCAGTATTGTCATCAGTACCTGCCCAAGTCAATCGACCGCCGGTCCTTATTAGGATAGGCAATTTACTTTCCCCAGAAACAACAAACAGCCAAGGAATACCACAATAAATCGATTCAACATCCAATCATCTTGAGCGCAGCACAGGGCCAGCCAAATTACAAAAGCAACAGCAAGAGCGGAAACCACAACAAATAGAAAGCAACAATATTGAACACAATCCAAAATCAAATAAGATCGAGACCAGAAAACGTCACCACAAATATAGCTGAAAGGAAAGTAAGCAGAAATGTGAGCGGACCTAGCTGAAAGTGGTCAACGAAAGAGAATTTGAATTTGAATTTTATACACTGTTACAAGTGTGATCAAGATAGTTCAATCAATCTCTGTTACACACACTACCTCTCACCCATATTCTTTCACTCCCCCCAAGTGCACAAACAAACAAAGAAAAGGCTATATGATATTAAATTACTAGCTCACCTTGCATTTACTAAAATGACCAGGCCCATAAATAGCTGTAAAAAGGGATCGGCATGTTGAAATATAACATCCCACATGGACAGACACACATGTAAGTGACAGGTGCCTCCAAACAAACTGTTAAACTGGAAATAAAATACATCAAATAATCAAGTCTTCAGAATAAACTTTAGCAAAACATTTTTACATAGACAAGTTGCATATCCTTAACAGAACTTTACAAACCAATGCCATTAATTATTTAGCTTTGTATTTTTGTTAGGAAACTTTACTCTGAAAACCAGCTGTACACACATCACTACTGTAACTGACAGACAGCAGAGTGGCAAGCCTCGCTTTAGAGGTCCCTGGCAGTTAGCATCCTTTGGATATTTTCTCCAGGTCATGCCAGTGAGTTGTGAAACAAACATAGATTAACTGGCTGGTTCTGCACCACCTGGTGGTGAACTGATGCATGACAAGCTGGATGCTGTAAGGGTCCTCTGGGGGTGAGTGAACAGAGCAGAGCTACAAACAGAATATCATGGTCTGAGGAGAATGGTGCTGCAAGGAGTGACCAGGGTATACGGTCAATACTCAACACTCAAGAGGGATATACAATCAGACAGTTACTAGTGCCATCGCAATCGGAAATCTGTGTTTGCTGCTGAAAATGGGGAAGGAGATCATATGGGAGTGTCCCGAGTGCTGTGATGCTGATTTTTAATCAAATATTCAACAGAGGTAACTTTACATTCACTGGTCTGCTTTTTTGAATAGTATAATGATCGTACTGCAGACAATGAAAAGCGTTCTGCTAATAAATCACCTGCAGATGACTTCCGACGCCGATATTCTGTTTAATGAGACTGTGTTTACTACCACTTGCGGTCACAAAACGAGACAAAGCTGTTATAAAAGTATCTTCTTCTTCTTTGATCCTTCTGTCGGAAAACTTATATCAGGAGGCCGGTAACCATTACAAAAACTATCATGCAATCCAAATCTCCCTGTGTACCATACAGCTATGTCTTCATTGAGACACCAATACTTTTTAATAGTCGTATTAAAAAAAAAGGAAATCTATTAGAATTGCAAATAAAAGAGGGTTAAGCAGTTTCTCCTTTTCTAAACGATATCACAAACCCCTTAATTTTGTTCTGCAGAGTCCCACTAAATTAGCACCACTGAACTGATACAAAAATCCCATAATTTATCACTAAGCTAAATCTAGCCATGTCACACACACACACACAAGCTTACAATCACGCCCAGGTACCAGCTGTTACATTCATACTGTCAACTGCTGGTGTTACATCAATCATAAATAACACTGCTAAAATATCCTATGCAACCCCACCTCATCTACCCCCCCCCCTCCCCCACCCCAATTATTCCTCTTTTATTTGAGAAAAAGAAATTGTTTTTTAACTGGGGAGGGGGTCGTCAACACATGCCAATTTTGTAAAACTTTTGGAAATTTTGTTAGTGAAATCTGGCACCACTGTGGGCAGGTATTGCTACTCCTCCCTATAGAACAGTGGTCTCCAACTTGAGTATATGGCAAGACTCCAGCAACCCCTCTTTCCCCCCCCCTCCCACCCTTGAGTATATGGCAAGACACCAGCAACCCCTCCCCCCCCCCCCTTGAGTATATGGCAAGATCCCTGCACCCCCTTGAGTATATGGCAAGACCCCAGCACCCCCCTTGAGTATATGGCAAGACCCCAGCACCCCCTTGAGTATACGGCAAGATCCCTACACCTCTCCATCCCCAAACATAACAAAATGTGGTTAATTAAAAAGAGGAGAACAGAGACAGGGGAAAGAGACAGTATAGATTTATTAGATTTTTAGATGAATATTATAATAATCATAGCCTAGCTGTAAACTACAACATAATGTACCAACCGCCTCATAGACAAACAAACAAGACTGTAGATATACAAACTGCTTATGGAAACAAAACAAAGAAACATTTCCCTGGCTTTTTTAAAACAGTTTTTAAAATATTTTAAACTGAAAAATATAACGGTTTATTATAAATATGCACGCACACACACACACAAATTGCTTGACATCCCCTTGCGTTCTCCCCCCTCCTTCCAGGTTGGAGACCACTGCTAGAGAACAATATATCACTACTGTCTGGAAAGTAGTGAATGTAGCAGTGAAAAACTACAATCTGTTTAAAAACAAAAGACGCCTATTTTGGAAAACATCTTCCTTTAGCACACAATAACACTACTGCCTGGAAAGACAGAAAGTTGAGAATGGTAACACACGAAGAGACATGAGCAAACCTCACAAGCAGATTGTTTTGTAGACTTGAGAATCAATAGTTTTGCAGATTTTTAAATAGATCTACTCACCATTTTATAGAACAGAACAGACCTATAGCCTCGTAAAAGCTAACTAATCTAGGGCGTGTTGAACAGATTTACTGAGTTTAAAGGTGCAGATATCTCAGCCTAGCTGTGAACTACAATATAATGTACCAACCGCTTCAAAGGCAAACAAACAAGACAACCATGAAACTACAAAAATGATCTTTACTACTTGTTATTTACAGGAGAAGAAAGCTAGGCAGCGAAGGTGAAAAGATGGGGAGGATATGGGAAGAGCTGTACGTGATAGCAAAGAATAGAATGACTTGGTGTGACTTGGCTGAGGGCCTATGCTCCATTGGGGGGTAAGAAAGGCAGAAGAAGAAGACCTGTTATTTACCACTTTGTCAAAACAACCACCAGACAGTGCATCAAAGAGAACCCCGTCATCTCACAACACAATGGAAGCAGAGCTAGAGGTTGACCATGCAAGCTCCCCGTATAGGTTGTGGAAAAAACAAGAACAGACCCACTGTTCCCCAACAAGTATGTTGTGAGAGTCGACTAATTGGGGGCTTCCTTCGAAGCCGGAGCACGCCTGATTTAAAAGGCAAGAAACTAACAATCTGAATACAAAGAAGTCAGATCTGTAAAATGCAACAATAGGATTCTGGAACAAGGCTAAAGTCCAAAGGTGAATGAATAACCAGAACTTTCCGCTTGAGTTTACAGCCCGTGAAGGTGAAGAAGAAGAGGACTAATCAAGCAATGGTTAGATAGAATACCCGAGGCCGGAAATCGCAACATCTACACCACACATACCAAGGCTCTCACCCAATGACTCCTCAAACCCTGGTGGTGAAATGTAGCACAGGATTAGAGGAGAAGAAGTATAAATCTCAGAAAGAATGTTGAAAGAATAAATAAATGACATAAATCTCATATACCCATGACATTGCATAAAGATCAGGGGTCACTCTCCTCGTATCCAAGTACGAACACAGTTCAGGGTCGTGGTACTGAAGGAGCAGCCTAAACAGATGGAACAGCCTGCCAGTCTTTTTAAAGCTGCTGCAGATTTGAAAATAAACACAAGACACAGGTTAATCTCAGGCAAAGAGAGAAAAGGTGGTGACCAAGCACTCCCCACCAGCATCATACTGTGAGCCAGGCTGATACTTGCAAGCAATTATGTTCCTGTACCAGGAAATGTCCTGGGAAGTGAAGACAGCCAGCGGGGTGTTGACCACATCCCCCATCAAGTTCCCACATCCCCCATCAAGTTCCCACATCCCCCATCAAGTTCCCACATCCCCCATCAAGTTCCCACATCCCCCATCAAGTTCCCACATCCCCTATCAAGTTCCCACATCCCCCATCAAGTTTCCACATCCCCCATCAAGTTCCCACATCCCCCATCAAGTTCCCACATCCCCCATCAAGTTCCCACATCCCCCATCAAGTTCCCACATCCCCCATCAAGTTCCCACATCCCCCATCAAGTTCCCACATCCCCCATCAAGTTCCCACATCCCCCATCAAGTTCCCACATCCCCCATCAAGTTCCCACATCCCCCATCAAGTTCCAACTGGTGAGTCTACCATTATGCACCTGAAGCACCACTAGTGTGAAAATCAGTCTTTTTCTTATGTTCCTGTACAAATATTTGTACTTTGTGTTCTTTATCATGCTGCCCCAGAAAGCTACAAACCCAACACTTCCAGCTTGGGCCAACACCCTTTAAATATCACTTATCTGACATGTCTCTAATGATCTATTTATGGGATGTACAGGTAATGTTATTGGCTGTGTTCACACCTGCACAACATTTATGAGGTCAGGATACTAATATATTAACTAAATATAGTATTTAGAGGGTTTCCTTGTAAATCTAATAACTCTTTTAAAGCCAGGCTGACTTACAAATGTTCCCATAAGCCTTAATGATAGAGGTCACTACATAAATCACTTGATACATATTAATTTTAGGCCCCAGGGAATGAATTCCATTTAATGCTTCAATTTATTCTTGTTTATGGTTTCTCCCTTTATATCTCTTTACTTATTACAAAACAAAATTTTTTGAAAGCAAACAAATGAATTTGTAAACAACTAATTAGGTACCTGCATACATTTTTATGACCCATCCTTCTCCCTTTTTTTTAAGTATTCACGGGGCCAAAAGGGAGCCGCCATAGTCTAGTGGCTAGAGGCTTGGCTGCGGATCAGAAGGTTGTGGGCTCGGTTCCTGACAAGAGCTAGATTTTTTTCAAAAATTACCTTAGCTCCCAGCTCAACCCAGCCTGGAGTGGGTACCAGGTACAGTCCTGGGAAGTAAAGGAAACCGGCATGATGCTGACCACATCAACCACCAAGCGCCGTTTGGGAACATCTTGATCTGTTTCCACTGCATTAGAGCTTTTTGTGGGGCACTGTCTTCTATAGATGTTGCTGTATGACCAAATCATGTGACTTTTCTCTAGTTGTTGAACACTGGCATCCCTTCTCCTTTCCCCTCAATCGCTTTCAGGCAGAACTTTTTCTTATCTTGTCTCTTCTCATTTCTAACAACAACAACAACAACAAAGGTGTAATGAGCTACTACACACATAAGCCAAAAAAAATTAAGAATCCCTAATACAGAAGAAAACTAGAATATGAGATTTATAGTAGAATCTGTTCACACATCACTAGTTACGGGCATTATGAGGGCTAATCGACTGGGATGGTGGTGACATTTAGAGAAAATGGTGGATAACTGGAAGACAAAAACTGTGTTCACAAAAGAAGCTGAATAGGAGTAGATAAAAAATCAGACCAAGATAATGGACGATAATAAACACGCTGACCTACAAACACTCAGAGCCACCCACTAGAATGAGAAGGTCAACCAGAGAGATGAATGGAGGTAGGTTATAAATGCAGCAATGAATCTTCAGGACTCAGAATGCTGAAGAAGAAGAAGAAGAAGAAGAAGAAAAAGAAGAAGAAGAAGAAGAAGAAGAAGAAGAAGAAGAAGAAAGAAGAAGAAGAAGAAGAAGAAGAAGAAGAAGAAGAATAAGTAGAAGAAGAAGAGAGGAGGAGGAGAAGAAGAAATAAGGAGGTGGAGAAAGAAGGCGGAGGAGAAGGAGGAGAAGAAGAAGGAGGAGGAGAAGATATACATGATGAAGACATTAAAGAAAATACCACAGAGAACACAACTTACTTGGGAATATATTTATTTTGTATAGAATAAAAACAGTTATATAACTCCGACTGTGTCATCTTCACAGCCAGCAAAACCTGCAGGATGTCCATCCATCCGTTCTCCTTGCTGTACTTCAGCCCTCGGGACTTGCAGTAGAATGTTATCACAGTCTCTAGATCACTGATGATAGAAACTTTATCTTCTTCATCATTGCCTAGTTTATCTGAAAGAGGTACAGAAAACAGTAGACTATAATGGTAAACGTTATCTTGTTTATCACTGTATATTTAAATGGAAAGAGTTAAAGGTAACGGTAAACTTTATCTTCTACAGCACTGCCTAGTTTACCTGAAAGAGTTAAAAATAATGATAAACTTATATCGTCTACATCATTGTCTAGTTTATCTGAAAGATGTCAAGGTAATGGTACCTTTATCTTCTTCTTCATTATTTTATTTGAAAGATGTCAAGGTAATGGTAACTTTATCTTCTTCTTCATTATTTTATTTGAAAGATGTCAAGGTAATGGTAACTTTATCTTCTTCATTATTTTATTTGAAAGATGTCAAGGTAATGGTAACTTTATCTTCTTCTTCATTATTTTATTTGAAAGAGGTCAAGGTAATGGTAAATTTATCTTCTTCTTTATTATTTTATTTGAAAGAGGTCAAGGTAATGGTAACTTTACCTTCTTCATCACTGTCTAGTTGTGCTGAAAAAGTTCTAGGTAACGGTAAACGTAACTATTTCAGTCCCGGGAAAATCTTCCTTTAACTCCTCAGAACTCTGCCCATATAAACGGGCACCTCAGAACACTGAAGATGTGCTACAGACATATTCTCATTCAGTCCATAAGTACTCTGATTCCCTCCTAAGTAAATCCTATATATAGAGTATAGCGGTTGATGACACCAGTTCTGTGCTGTGCTGGTTTACTATTCTTCTTTGGCCTCCTGCATAATGCTCCAGTCTTGCCTCACCACTTTTTTTACCTGTTTTTCTGGTAATCTGGTAAGGTGCACATTTCTTAGTCATGACCTGATTCTTACAAATACTTCTCATAGAGCATCCAGTATATCAGGCAGGCCCACTGCTCATACCACCTCCACATTAGCCTTGCCTGCAAGCCTAGCAACTTGTTCTTTTCCTTTTACTCCTGTATGCCTTAGCACAAAAATTAAACTGATCTCTGTCAACCGTGACTGCATTTTTATGGACCAACTGACACTAAACAGGTAATGTGGTCAATATTATGCCAGCTGTCTTTCTTTACTGTCCAGAGGTCCCAGGCAGGGATCTTTGGATGTTTTCTCTCCAGTTATGCAGGAGTGATGGGAAATAAACAGGCACATTGACTGACTGGTCCAGCACCAATGGGTGGTAAATTTATGCATAATGTGCAAGTGAACAATGTGGAGGCATGAAACAGATAATTTTATCCCTGTGTGGGTTCTGAACACTTGGTACAAATGGAATGATGTCTCCATCAAGAGCCAGATTGACTTTATACTTACCAGAGTTCAAGGAAGAAGGAGAGTTCTTGATTCAAGAGCAATCCCTAATGGTCTATGTAACACTGACCATAAAATAGTTGTGCTAACAGCTAAACATCTTACATTAAAGAAACACCGAAAGAAATTAACCAAAAACAAGGATCTCATCAAGATAGCAAATCTGGAACAGGAAGGAGTAAAAGAACAGTTACAACAGAAAGTAGAGACAGCATTCAAACAACTTCCACATGTAGTTGGCAATATTGAGGAAGAATGGAGTAAATATAAAAAAACTATGCTTAGTATTGCAGAAGAATTATGTGCAAAAGGAAGAGTGGAAACAGACGGGGAAATAACAAATATTCACCTTGCTGGCGCGAAGAAGTAAAAGACGCAATTAAAAAGAAAAAGGACTTTTAAAAACAGTGAAAAAAATCAAAGAAAGAAGAAGATTATATAAACTATAGACTGCAAAGGAGAGAAACTAACAGGAGTGTAAAGAAAGTAAAACAAGCATCCTGGGAACGTTTCGGTGAGTCATTAGCAGAAAATGAGAAAACAGCCAGCAGAAAATTTTTCAAAGTAGTTAAAAATATGCGGAAAAGAGATGAGAGCTACAACCCCACTGAAATAATTAATGATAAGACAGGACGGCCATTGATAGATCCACCCGAGATAGCAGAAAGACGGAGGGAGTACTTCAATGAGCTCTTTAATCCTCTAGGAGATCATCAGGAAAGAACAACTGAAGATCACAGAGCGACAGTGTAAGAACCACACATACTAATGGATGAAATAGAAAAAGTTATTAAGCAGTCTCACAAATATAAAGCACCAGGAGCTGATAGATTACCAACAGAAATAATTAAAACAGCAGGTGAAAGCAGCATCAGATGGCTTCACAGAATATTTAATGCAGCATGGGTACAACAAACTGCCCCTATTGATTTGCAACATGCAATAGTTATACCATTGTGAGAGAACAAAGGAAGCAAATGAGAATGCGGTCAATACTGTGCCATGTTGGCACAATGTATGCCAAGATAATAGAAACAATACTGAGACCAGTGATAGAACCACAGCTGGCAGAAGAACAGATGGGATTTAGGAGAAATAGAAGCTGCACAGATGCAATCTTCACACTTAAACAGTTAATAGAAAAGAACATTGAATACAATAAGAACTTATTTGTGGCATTCGTAGACCAGGAGAAGGCATTTGACAGAGTCGACAGACAATTATTATGGAAAGTAATGGCAAGATATGAAGTAAGCGAACACCTCCTCGAAGTGTGCAAAAATTTATACAGGGATTGTAGAAGTGTAGTTAGAATAAATCAGGGAACATCTCATTCATTCACAGTAACATCTGGAGTAATACAGGGATGTGTCTTATCACCACTGCTGTTTATCACCTACATCGACAGTATATGCAAGAATGCCAAGCCCATGAATGAAAATGTTATTAAGATTAACGAATTACTCTTTGCAGATGACCAGGCCTTGATAGCAGATACAGCCATGAAATTGCAACAACATCTAACATCCATGAATGAGGAATGTAAAACAAATAATATGAGAATCAACACTGAAAAGACAGAAGTAATGTCAACAGGAAAAAAGAAGACAGATCTAAACATAGCAATAGAGTGCAAAGGCATTAAACAGGCATCTGAGTTTAAATATTTGGGAACTACATTTACCGAAGATGGGGAATTGGATAAAGAAATAAAAATTAGATGCAGTAAAGCAAACCAAGTATTGGGACAGCTAGCACCCCTCTTACAGCATAAGACAATCCCAATCAGCACAAAGAGACATCTTATTCAAAGCATATTTATTCCAACTCTGTGCTACCAGTGCCAGACATGGTCACTCACAACAAACCATAAAAGAAAATTAGTAACCATGGAAATAAGATGTCTGAGAAGGGCTGTAGGAGTGACCATAAGAGATAAGATCAGGAATGAGATCATAATAGAAAAAGTCGGCACAGAACCAATATTAAATTACATACGAAGACAGCAAGTGAAATGGTTTGCCCACTTAGAGAGAATGCCTTGTGACACCATACTATACAAAGCATACATGGAAAGAGAAGAAGGACGTAGAGCATGAGGTAGACCAAGAACAATATGGAAGGATAACATCAGAGAAACTCTACAACAGCACAATGTGCCTATGGTCGAGGCGGCCAGAAGAGCTAGAAACAGAACCTTATATCTCCCTCGATACCCACAGCGGTAAAAGAGGAAGTGAAGAAGAAGAAGAAGAAGAAGAAGAAGAAGTGGGTTCTGAGGCCACATTGTGGGGAAAACAAGAACAGACCCACTGTCTCCCCCAGCAAGCATGTTGTAAGAGTCGACTAATTAGGGGCTTCCTTCGAAGTTAGAGTGCATCTGCCTGAAAGGCAAGGAACCAAAAATGTGCATACAGTTAAGTCAGATTTGTTAAACGGACGTGCAGGCAACACTCAGGTTCTGGAACATGACTAAAGTCCACATGTGGACAAACCACAAGAACTTTCCGCTGGAGTTTACAGCCAGCGAAGGTGAAGAAGAAGAAAGAAGATCATTATAGTCTGGAGACAACAGAACAGCTATGCGTTACCAGGGGGATCTATCGACACTCTACACTCAGAGCAAAGGCAAGATAGACATATGATCAATCTGCTACTGACACCTTCTAAATTGGAACTCTTCACTGGCTGCCAAAGATGAGGATGGAGCACTTATGGGAATGTCTCGAGTGCTGTGATGTCAGTTCTCAGCTCAGTACTCAACAACACCCTTACTTTCCAGGACTTTTTTTTTTTTAAAGGTACCTATTTTTTGTACTTAATTGACCTAAGAACTAAAGTAAAATTTTTTTTTTTTATTCACTTGTTACCAATTCAAACTCAAGTCGTTCTGGCTAGGAGGCCAACATCTAGCCACTGTGTTACCCAAGTTCCAACTACCATACCTAGTTGTTTAAAAAAATTGACTATTTCTGATTTACGGGTTAAAATAATACAGCTATGTACATAAGTATTCAAAGAACAGAAACAGAATGTGTTAATGTTACTGCTGAATAAAAGCAAAGAGTTAATAAGAGTTAATAACAACCTCTTAGCAGCATGACAATGGAGGTGATGGCGGTAACACAAGCTTTCATGTGGCTAGCACCTCAGGGCTAGTCTCATGTGTGTGTGCTGAGTGATTCCATGAACATAATCCAGCGGGTCGAGGCAGGCTTTGTACGTAGACAGTGGATCGAGTCATTGCAAAACTCCACTGTGCATGCAATAACCTTCATCTTTTTTTTTTCAGGGAATGTGGGTATTGTTGGCAATGAAAGAGCCAACCGATAATCTAAATAATAACTCAGAACACATAAATGTTTTGCATATTTTCATCTAAATATTATTTGTATTTTACTTTTTACTTCCATGATTTTGTTTTCTGTCATTAAAATTATTATTGTGCCCTTTGATTATGTTTTGCCTTGTGACAGCTCTTCCTATTCCAACTTTCACATTTCTGCTTGAGAGCTTTCTCTGTGTAATGTCAATGGAAGGTTTTCAGCCATAAAATTAGGAACAAGTTCACTCCCCTCCCTCTTGCTTTCATTCATCACTATGAACATCGTTTTAAGGCCAAATGCACAAGAAGAAGAAGTAGACAAAGAAGAAGTCACTAGCATTTTATATTTACCTACTAAAGCCTTGCAGTCGTTTCGAACTTGACTCTGGCCCTCCATGTCATAGAGTCCATCAAAAGATGATAATGCATCTTTCCCAACTGTGCCAAGACAAATCTATGAAAGAGAAATGGGCGTCTAATTCAAGCATGCAATGACACATTTCACTGGCCTCTATTCATCTCTTGGTGTCTTTATTAACAAAATCAAAATTTACCTTGAAAAATTTATAGAAATTAGTTTCTACTTAGAAATTAATTTAAACAAAAAATTATTGCAGGAAGGAGGGGCGGGGACCGACCAACACAAAGATGGGCACACGATATAAGTGACTCCTTGAATATGAAAGTACTCGAGGAGGGACAGCTGGCAAAGTTTCTTTTAGGCAGACCGCCATAAGAGCGACGTTCAGCAAAGGACCTGCTACATGATGATGAGAAATTAATACAGGTGTATCTACATCTGTGTCATAAACAAATAAAAGCATTTGAGACAGAAGGCAGTGGACTACCAATGCAAATCTATTAAATGTCTCATTCATTATCTTTCCCAATTCTTCTTCAGCATTATGAGCACTTGAGGTTCATTGCTACAGATATCACCCACCTCCATTCATCTCTCTGACTGGCTCATTAAGATCTAAGGAGAATGGCGCTGTGAGGAGTTCCCAGGGGATCTGGCTGACGCTCAACACTCAGGGAAAGGATGAGATGGATATACAATCAGACGGTTACTGGAACCATCAGAATTGGAGCTCTTCGCTGGCTGCTGAAGATGGGGGACTGAGAACTTATGAGAGTGTCCCGAATGCTGTGATGTCAATTCTTAATTCAACATTCTCTGACTGGCTTCTCCTTCCAGTTGGTGACTCCAAGTCTGTGTAGGTCTGTATAGATATTATTACTCAACCATCTTCTCTGTCTGCCTTTTGATCTAGTTCCTTCAACTCTTGTGTAGGCAATTCCAGAAAAATTTGACTAAAAAGCTGAACAAAATGGGGAAGCAGAAAAAGGTGCACAAAACAACACAAATAACGTTTCAGCGGGCAGCCTTTTTCAAACATAAGGGAACTATACAAACATAACAACGAGGAGAGGAGAGTATGTAGATCTCTAAGGGGTTAGCAACGTTTAAAAAATTGTGATGTGGAGTAAATGAAATAAAATAAAATAAACAATGGCTAAATAAACATAGTCACACAAAAATAAACAGTAGTTTTGTTAATATATAATATAATACTGGGAATAAAGAAACACACATGTTAATGATACATTGTATTCTTGTGTAGGCAGTTTGTGTATCTCTGTTACGTGTCATTCTCTGCATAAGCCTAAAGTTATCTTTCCCAATTACGCTAAAGTATATACTAAGGGTGGCGTCCGTGGCTTAGGCATTGCGAGTCCGACTCGTAATCCAGTGTACCGCGATCGAAACCCACTCCTGGCTGCGTGGATTTTAATCATAGTATGGGGCGTCGCAGGTCGACCCAGCCTAAAATGGGTACCAGGATGGGCTGTCCTGGGAAAGTAAAGACAGCCGGCGTAATGCTGACCACATTACCCACCGAGTGCTGATGGTCTGTAAAATATGGGTGCTCTTCCCATATGCCCAATACGCCTAAAGGCGTGAAAAGAGATCTTTACTTTTCTTTACTTATATACTAAGGAAAGAAAGCAAAGATGTTTTACTGAAATATTGCTATCTCTCAACTGTAACAAGACAAATCTATCATGAACAATGGAGTACTATGTAACTTAAATAAAATTAAACAAATCTATCATAAGAAAAAGGAAGGCCAAAGAGAAGATGGGTACAGGATGATCTCCAGATGGGTGTATCGGATGCAGGACATCTTGCTCATGATCAAAAAGTTTTCGGGAGGGTTGTTTTGGAAGCAAGGTTCTGCAAAGGACATGCTATTGACTGACTGATCATAAGAAATATTTCAATATTTTAAATATCTTAAATTTACTTTTACAATTCAAATCATTATCAAGGTCTACCCTCAATTTCAAGGCTGCCAAATAGGCAGGGGAAGACACATTTTTTGTCTGTGCAGTATTGGTTTTGTGTAGAAAAACGTCTGCTCATTGGGTCACATTGGGCAATATTGCTAAGAACAAGTACATTTAAAAATTAGGGATTTTAAACTGAACGAAGCAACCATCATTACATTGTTATGTTCACCTGCCAGCCCAAATCTATATCGAATGGAAGTTTTTCTAAAACTGACCTTGGTTCCAGGGTAGACCAAGTTTGAATGGGTAACAGATAATGTCCTAGAAAGTAAAGGCAGCAGGTGTGATGCTGACCAAACACCCATCGAGTGCCGATTTGTTTATAAAAAAATAAATCTAGCACTATATGCCAGATTCACCAAAGGTGATAAAACAGTCCTATACTTACTTTTTTTATTACCATACTGTGAGACAATAGGTCACTTCTATACACAAACATTACCTATCTCCATTAAAGATATCCTGGGCATTGTCATGCATGAGGCAGAGACATGGTGAAGAATCAAGAATATCTCTAGATAGCTGTCATGATTGCTGATCTACAGGGTATTTACTATACTACAATGACGTCACTATGATGATGTGCAAAAGAATTCTTGCATGTTACATAGAATCCCTTTAAACATATGGCTGTGCACCCTGAACTATCAAAACGACAAGCCCAAAACTACTGAGGTCTCAGAAATGTGGTTTACCAAAATAATGCTTCAGATTCATTGGGCAGGGGATAAAAAATAATAAAACTATGCGCCATCTCAATATCACAGGCTGACTACATCACATTCACTGTTGTCTTTGGGAATAATACGTATCATGAAGCTCCGGTCTAGAAGGGATGAAGTTCACAATCAGACAATATGTCAGGATCTTGAAACAGGGGCCTTACAAACTTGAGTGGATCAGTGACAATTACGATGGTATAGACAAGTGTGCAGAATGAGAGGGAATCGACCACCACAGCAGGCATGAGAGGCCAAGAACCAGGGAACCAGACCACCAGGGTGACCCATGGTTCACTGGGAAGACAACATCCAACAGTCCCTGACTGACAGAGGACTGGAATAGAAAAAGCCAAAAAGAAAACTGCAGATAGAGAAGACTGATGATCTCTCTGGCAAACCTCCATGCCTCAAGGTAGACGAGGATTGACTAATTAAGTAAGTAAGAAGCTCCAATCTCTTTAACAGTACAACTTTTGAAAAACCACTGTTTTAACTAGGGCTGTACCGAATTTTCGCTTCGTATTCGCTTCGGGGCCGAATAGTGGACTTATTGACTATTCGGTATTCGGCCAAATAGTTGCGGTCGGGCCGAATACGAATAGTAGTTACCTCACACCCACTTCTGCATACATGGCCTTAATACTGACAACATGGAACGATTGATTTTGTTGAAAGCTAATGCAGCTTTCCTGCATTAACTAAGCTGTCAGTGACAATTTCCAAGTTTAGTTACTTGTTATAATACTTAGGATTCTTTCATTCCTAGTTATTAGTTACCACAGACTGACTGAAGGATGCAAAACATAAAATGTTTTTAAATGTTTACTATTCTGAACGAATACTAACTAGACATGGAAAGAATATATACTCCGGCCACATCCAAGTCGATAATATGAAAATCAAACGAACGGAAACATATAAGTAGTTGGGTGCAAACTTCAACTAGAAATACAATCTAGAAATAAAGTATACTATGCCCTTCAACATCTGCTAAAGTCAAAGTGCTGTCTCACAACACCGAAATCAAAACGTTGATGAGACCAGTCGTGTTATATGGCTCTGAAACTTGAAGCAGAAATAAAAGAGATGAGGCCTTATTACAGGTTTTCGAAAACAGTCTTACTACAAATCTTTCGACCCTTCAAAGATGTTAACAGCCGGGAATGGAGAGTAAGAAGCAACAACGTAACACATAATCTGTTTAATTCACCATTGATCACTGGCATCATGAGAGCTAACAGACTAAAATGGTTGGGGCATATTGAAAGAATGTCAGATGGCTGAGAAGTAAAAACTGTATACACCTGAGAGAGGAATGGGCGTAGACCACAAGGCAGATATAAAAAGAAGTTTGAGAGATAATGTCCAGCCAGACCTGCAAACAACTGGTGTCACAAATTATGAAGAGAAGGTCAGCCAGAGAGATGAATGGAGACGATTGATATCTGCAGCAGTAAACCTCAAGGGCACAGAATGCTAAAGAAGAAGATGACTATTCTGTGCTACTTTATGTGAAGTAAAAGTTCAGCATACATTTGACATTCTGAATGTGTGTGTGTGTGTGTGTGTTTTTTAAAATAGATATATGTTATACACAATACACTATTCGTATTCGGCCGAATAGTTGGTCTCACTATTCGTATTCGGCTGAATAGTGAAAATCACTATTCGGTACAGCCCTAGTTTTAACTTTACGGGTTTTTGATGACATCTTCTGGCAGTGGCAATACATCTATACAAAAGCTATGGTACTGGTTGCAAATGCATAGTCTGAAGATAGGGTTGGTATGATAATTTTACCACAAAAGCAAAAGCAGATATTATTAGGGGTGAAACAATTTTTTTAAGAGTGTCACATAAAAATACAATTTATTACAAACATCAGATAAAGTGGGTCATCATTTGTTGCCACATTATGAAAAGAAAAAACGTACCTACTGTGACAATTTGACAGATTTATAGAAAGATGTACTAGGGAAGACAATGCAAGGAAATTCTTTACAGCCTTTTCTCATGGACATGGAAAGTTATAAGTACATAACTAAATTCATGCTGCTGTAGACTGGACATTGTGGAGAAGCATGATTCCCTAAGCCACTCAGCAGGACAACTGATGATGATGATGATGTTGATGATGATACTGATGATGTTGATGATGATACTGATGATGATTTTGATGATGATGATACTGATGATGATGGTAATAATGATGATGATGATGATGATACTGATGATGATGATACTGATGATGATGTTGATACTTATGATGATGGTAATGATGATGATGATGCTGATGATGATGATGCCGATGATGATACTGATGATGATGATGTTGATGATGATACTGATGATGATGATGTTGATGATGATACTGATGATGATGATGATACTAATGATGATGATGATGATACTGATGATGATGATGATACTGATGATGATGATACCTATGATGATGATACTGATGATGATGATGTTGATGATGATTTTGATGATGATGATACTGATGATGATTATACTGATGATGATGATGATACTTATGATGATGGTAATGATGATGATGATGATGATGTTGATGATGATACTGATGATGATGATGATGATACTGATGATGATGTTGATGATACTGACGATGCGGAATCTTACCTGCCAAACTTCAGCTCTTAAATGCACTGGCACAGGCCTTCCTTTACAAATGTTACGCAAAGAACCAAAATCACATTCTTCAACTAAAGCTGTTTCTAATTCTGACAACCTGAAAAGAGTGGTCAAAAATTCAGCATCAGTAGCAGCAATTTCATGTGACAATCCAGCTGTATGATACAACTGGAGACTAAAGAATACTATTTAAAAAAGTAGAAGAAAAAACAATTTAAAATTCATGGGGGAAAAGAGACTACATCATATGATCATTATATACTAACATAAAAACCAAACTATAAATAAGGAAAACATTTCACAAAATTAGAAATAATAATACACTACAAATTTGAAATAGGATCAGAATGTAAACTAGAGGGACGAGAAATCAATGTAACCATTAAATAATATAAATATAGTACTGTATTTTTTATAGATTGTAGAATGCAGCAGGAACAACGGATCATATTTTTGATACATAAGAATCATTATTGAATGCTGAATTAAGATAGCACTAGGGATACTTCCATTACGCTCCGTTCCCATCTTGAGCAGCAACCAAAGAATTCAAATTCCAGTGGTACCAGTAACTGTCTGATTGTACATCTGTCTCCCCTTTCCCTTGAGTGTAGAGAATCAGGCCTATCCCCTGCTAACTCCTCACAGCACCATTCTCCTTAGACCGTAATGATCTATCTGTGCCTCCGCACTGTTCACTCGATCCAAAAAGGCCCTCACAACATCTTGCCTGTCATACATAAATTCACCACCAAGTGGCGCACAACTGGCCAGTCTATCTGCCAGCTCATTTCAAAACACGCTGACAAAACCTGGAGAAAATATCAAAAGGATGTGAACTACCCGGGAACTCTGAAGTCATGCATGCCTGTCTCCATCTTTCTCCACATGCTCTGTGAGTCAAGTTACAAATCACAGCATATGTGTACAGCTGCTTCTCAAGCCAGCGGTGACTGCCTTCATCTCCATTCTGAAACTAGACGTTGTGATATCATATGCCAAACTCTGCTGCACTAAGCGACATCCATTCGCTCACAAATTATTGAGGCTAAGAAAATACCCTAACAGGGCCTCATTCATATGTAAATTGCCGAGAGTATCCCGTGCGCAGCTACGCGCGGCGCAGGGGGGGGCTAAACTAGATGGCTGGGACTCACAAGCAAATAAAATGGATGAAGCTGCAGGAGATGCGGTAGCTGCTGCTCGTGAGTTCCAGCTATCTAGTTTAGCCCCCATCCGTAGTGGTGTGGGGGAAACTCTCGGCGGTGACTTTAACTCAGCAGAAGCTTTTCCATGGTAAAGTCACTGGAAAGAGGTCAGCAATTTAAATATGACTGAGGCCCTGTTAGGGTATTTTCTTAGCCTCGATAATTTGGGACTGTTATTCATAGGATAGCCCGCTTTTGCTATGAACCCCCATGCACCTCTTCTACCTCTCAACACAGTGCCACCTGTATAGATAATCAGAAAACCTGGGAGAGAATTCGGCTCTCCTCCGAACTTCTACCCTGGCAAAATGGCGGCCAAACAAATACCCTAACAGGGCCTTAGTCCTAAAAAATGCGGACTTGGACTTCCTGCCGAGGAACAAATCGCGGCAAAACTAGGATCCGCTGAATAACGAAACAAATTGCTCTAACACGGTTTCAGCGATATGTTAATTGCGGACCTGTTTCTGTGACTATGCATCATTGCCGACAGTATTCCCCGTGGCGCGGATGGGAGGCTAAACTAGATAGCTGGGACTCACGAGCAGCAGCTACCGCATCTAATGCAACTTCCTCCAATTTAATTGCTAGGCATCTAGTTTAGCCCACCCCCCCCCCCCCCACATCCACGCATAGTGGTGCGGGGGATACAGTCGGCGGTGAGTATAATCGAAGAGCCAGTAAAACGTCATCATGACTATTTTCTCAGTTGATATGTTGCAGCTGGCAAATAACGAGCCAGTGCGCACGCTACACTCAGTACTTCAGCGACGACAGGGCCCACGAGTATCTGTCAGAGACCACCTGCCGCGCTGCTAACGATACAGCTCTCTGGCAGGAAGAACATATCTGCGAGTTGCGTATCAGCCTGTGGGTAGCTAGCCATTCCAACCAGACTAGTTTATCGGTCACTACTCGATGCAAATCGGCAGGTCTCACATCTACCGCTAAATCCTCTATCGGAAGAACAGTATTGCTATTCTGCGTCGGAGCGCGTCATATCCCTGCCATGTCGCTTTTATCGCCTGTAATGTTGCGTGTCTTAAAATGGCCAACAGTCGCTATTATCGTCTGCAGTGTTGCGTCTCTTAAAATTGACAGGTAATCCTAGTTTTGCCGCGATTTGTTCATCGCAGGAAGTCGCGCATTTTCCATAGGACTGAGGCCCTGTTAGGGTATTTGTTTTGCCGGGGTAGACGTTCGGAGGAGAGCCGAGAATTGTCATGAATCATTTGTTGAACTTCCGATTCTGCAAAACTAGCTGGGTAGTCCCTGCACTCACGACCTAAAGTGATAAGAACCAGGCTCTATCTATACAAGTCTGAAGAAAACTTGGGCTATCCTCCGAATGACGGTCCTAAATTATCGAGGCGGAAAATATACCCTTAAAGGGCCTCAGTCACATTGCGCACTAGCGTCGTCTTAAATTGCGCACTTCTGGCGACTTTCTCCACCGCCCAGAGTATCACGCCGCTTGCGCGGCATGGATTGGGGCTAAACTAGATGGCTGGGGCTCACAAGCGGCAGCTACCGCATCTCCTGCAGCATCCTTCATTTTATTTGCTCCCGAGTCCTAGCCATCTAGTTTAGCCCCAATCCACGCCGCGTGAGCGTCGTGGGGGATACTCTCGGCGGTGGCGCTATAGTCCCCGGAAGTGCGCACTTGACACGTGACTGAGGCCCTGTTAGGGTATATGGCTATCTTCAGGATAACGGGCACAAAAGATGGCGGCCAAAAACAGGGCCTCAGTCACGTGTCAATTGTGCACTTCCAGTGACCTAATTTGCGGCTTTCCGGCGACTACCCCCGCCGCCGAGAGTGTCCCCCATGCCGCTCACACAGTGTGGATTGGGGGCCTCAGTCATATGTAAATTGCCGAGAGTATCCCGTGCGCAGCTACGCGCGGCGCAGAGGGGGGCTACACTAGATGGCTGGGATTCACAAGCAAATAAAATGGATGAAGCTGCAGGAGATGCGGTAGCTGCTGCTCGTGAGTCCCAGCCATCTATTTAGCCCCAATCCACGCCGCTCTCGGCGGTGGTGGTAGTCGCCGAAAAACCGCAAATTAAGTTGCCGGAAGTGCGCAACTGACACGTGACTGAGGCTCTGTTAGGGTGTTTTTGCAGGCGCCATCTTTTGTGCCCGTTATTCAGAGGATAGCCGGGTATATTTTCCACCTCGATAATTTAGGACCGTTATTCGGAGGATAGCCGAAACTTGCTTGGTCGCTTTGAACCTCTTCTCTCCTCACTGATAAATATGGAGTACACGAAATGAAGATAGATCTCCATACATGCTACACAGACTACAGCTAGGGCTTTGACTGTATTCAGCACCAAAAACTGTCACTAATGACAATAACTGAGTTACACATCCCAAATCAGGTGTTATTTAACCCACTCACGGACGGATGTTTTGATTCTTTTGTTTTCTCTAAATAAATTCATTCTTTGAAGAAGAAAAAATACGAGTCCAGATTAAAAAAAGACACTTCTCGTTATTTGTGTAAAGTCAGTCCATTGTTTTATCCCTTTTGTCTAAAAAGAAAATTTTATATTCAAAGATAACCAGCCGTGTTTTACCAGCTAGTGTCGTCTTCGATAACACCAGATATCCCACTGTCCGCCATCTTGTTGATTGACGTGTTTATCAAAAGTTTAAGATCGTATGTCGCAAATCTCAGACGAGGTAGAAGGAACACTTACAATTGTTTAAAATGTGTTAACCGTTAACAGAGTTGCACCAGACTATAGCAGTCTAATAAAATTATTTGTAAGTTTAAATACAAAAGTAAAAATATTTATGTATGTTTTCCTTGATGTCGTAAGATTAAGTCCTTGACTGCACTGCCAAGGACTTCCATTAACAGCCTTTAATTTTCGTAAATGTTCAGTATTTTCTTTCAAACCAAAGACTCTTCAGATGTCCAGTAACTATAAAAAGACCCTTCTCACATCTGTAGGCGTATCGGGTATATAGTGCTAGACTTATTTTTGAGACTCAGTGGGTGATGTGTGCTAGCATTCCATCAGCCGCCTTTATTTCCCATGACTTTATTTGGTACTTAAGGCAGCCAAAGTTATGATTAAGAAAAATCAGTCTTGATGCGGATTTAAACCTACGACTTTCGAGCGTCTAGCCGTTACACAATGTGGGTCCTCCCTCCCCCCCCCCCCTCCCCCAACTATTCGTCGTCTGCCTTTCTATCCCCCAATGGAAAACAGACCCTCGACAAACTCATACCAAGTCCTTTTATCCTTCGCTATTACACGGAGCTCTGCCCATGTCCTCCCAATCTTTCTTACTTCATTCTCCAGCTCTCTACTCCACTTTTTTCCCTTTCTTTATTCATATACCCCTGTGGGTTCAAATGCAAATACCTCCCCATATCATAGAGAGTTCAAGCATTGCAGGTGCCAGTTCTGGAGGTTTCCTAGCTGAGAGGTGGTATGTCAACTATCTAGACTCCTTTTGTTGGCTGGGATTTACTTGCTTTTCTTTTTGACTTATCCTTGGTTGGTTGGTTTTTGTGGCTATTGTTTTTACAGGGTGAAGTAGCCAACCTTAAAACCAACCCTACCCTTAGTCACCTCTAAGATATGCCTGGTAGGGTGCAGTGTCACTATTCTTTGCTTTTATACCAGCCTCTTATTTAGAATATCTCTGACACGTTTAATTTCGTAAATGTCCATATTTGCTTTTGTTTTCATATCAAAGATTTTTCAAGTACCTAATCACTATCACCATCCTGGGTCCTGCCGATGAGAGTAGATGAGCATGGGCCGCCGTCCTATACGTTTACCAGAATCACAGAACATTCTTATCCCACCCCCATCCATGTGGCCAAACCATCTAGGTTGTTATCGATTTGCTTTCACCATGCTTCATCCGCCTCCCAACCAATCGATCTGCAAGTCGCATGATAGGAGTAGACCTATTCTATAATAAAGAAACTGGTGCCTGCTTTTTTCCGCTAACCCTTTCGAAGCCCTTGAACACAGTGCACTATATGTTTAGCGCCTTTTCCTGCAAAATAAACTCGGATTGCTCTGTAATCACGGAAGCAGCTGATATACTGAGCTTAAGAACAGTCGAAGGATAGTTAACGGCCGTGCTGGCAAGATCCACGTCTGTTGACAAAACAATAGTAAAAATGGCTACCGTCACCATACCGATATAGTTACTAGCAAGAAACGAACACAAGCATTAGTTTGTGATAGTTATCACCCTGTCAAGACAGTGCCGTGGTTTGGCACCAACAATCGTTGATGCATAAATGAAAGCATTGCTGAAGGAACAAACATCACCGGAAGATGCTGTTATATATACAGATGGTGCATGAGCTTTCACAAGAACCAAAGGGAAGGTCATCAAAGTGGAGCCGTTGCTTCTACCCCCAGCAGCATGACAATGGAGGTCATGGCTGTGACAAAAACACTAGAATGGCTGAGATCTCAGGAATTCACCTATGCCTGTTTACTCAGTGAGCGTGCTGCAGAAGACTAAGGCGGTGTACATACAGAAACGATGGCTACATCTGATACAGCACACAGCGTTTCGTAAAATCACCCTATTTTTTGCCTCAGGAAATGCTGGTGTGAAAGGCAATGAGAGAGCACACGCCTTGGCTGGCAGTGCGAATATCATGAATGGGCCATCTATGGAAGAACAGACATTATCAATGCCGTAAGAGAGACAAAACATTGTGAGGTTTTCAGTGTCAGGAAAAATAATTTTTCACTAAATAGACTGTATACCGTGGGTATACCAGATGGAACTGCGAAACAGGATAATCATAGGGGAGCCACCCGTCGTTACATCAACCAGAACAGAATGGGAATTAGCTTAAAAACAATTGAAGATATACTCAGGAGGAGACTAGAGCACTTACGGTCATGACCAATTTGCGATGAAGATGACCTTTAGCAAGCCAGAATTCAAAGACAGACTGCTCCTATATACATGACATATTCTCTTTATCCACATTTCCAGAGACTATTCGGTTTTCTAGTTGTGTGTTTATTGTCCAAGTTTCTGCACCATGTAGCAGGGTTGTGTATTCATAACATTTGACGATTCTAATTTTTAATGTTATTTATCTCTCTAGCTGCCAACAATTTTCGCATCCTTTTGAAGACAGTTTGAGCCATTCTTCTTCTTCTTGATTTGTGTTTTGACTTCTGCTTTTGTCTGTTACTACGTGTCCAAGATAAAAAAAAAAAGGTCGGTGGGGGGGGGTGGGAGGGGGGGGGGCTAAGTGGACCCGAGGTATGTCATCCGCCTCGAGTGCTGGAGGTCCCGGGTTCAAACCCCTGTAAAGGCTGGGATTTTTTACGTAGATTTCTAGTTATTTTCGCAGGTCTCTGGGTAGTAAGATTAGACACCCTTGTATAAAGTTGCGCACACAAAAATCCGATGGCAGTTGGCAATCGGAGAAAGAAAAAAAAAAAGCCCAACAGCGCTGCCCGAACTAAATTTAGATTTTAAAATCTACCCTATTTCAGGAACCTCGTCGGTGCAACGGAGTTCGTACACTGCGCTGAGATAGAGTCATACTCAGGCTTGAGTTAGAAGCAGAACGGAGCACTTATGGGTTACACCCGTGTGCCATAATGTTGATCTGTTGAATAAACATAAACATAAACCTACTTGTCCAAGATAGGAGAAACTTGTTACTTGTTCTAATCTCTACGTTTACTGTGATGTTCAGTGTTAGTCGCTCTTTTCCATGACCTAGTTTTTGTTTTTCTAACGTTATTGTCTAACTAAACCATACCCTAGACAGTCACAACAATAATCCCAGGCATAGACAGAAAGGTTGAAGAAGGTGACCTATTTCAACATGCAAAGACCCTTGAATATGTCTACAACTCTTATCCAAAAACAGAATGGACACACGTATACACCGATGGGTCATTGGGTAAAGCTGAAAAATAAAAACGGAGGAGCAGGATCGGTCATCATACTGCAAGATGGGACCACAGTAGAAACCTCATGTGCCTACGGAAAACTCCCAACAAACTTCAGAGCAGAGCAGCAAGCAGTTAACTGATACAACCAAAGTGCTTGAGGAAAGAAAAATTAAAAACAGCAAAACTGTTTTCCTGTGTGACTGCATGTCAGTCCTCAAGGCGACTCAGAGGGATCCACAAGACAACGTGTATAGAGAATAACACGACAGCTAAATAGACTCTGAGAAAACAATCAAATAGTTCTACAGTTCATCCTGCTTCTCATACTCCAGGGGGCCGCCTTAGCGCAGTCGATAAGAAGCTCACTTTCAAAATCCAGCTGCGACTTGCTGCAGCCCACGGTCGGTGTTCGAAACCTGGCGGCTCCCGGGGTTCACCCAGCCTCTAGGAAATGGGTACCAGAGTGATATGCTGGGGTAAATGGAGGAACATCGCTGTAGCTTTAGAGTTCCGTGCGAACAGCGACAGAGGCGGACAATTCTCATCAGCTGTCCGTACTGGTTAGTGGCAGAGCACTTATGGTTTATGACCGTGTGCTATGACGCTGGTTCACATCTCCCGACTTTACCTTCTCATACTCCATTCGCCGCTGTTAAAATCTTTCATGGGTTAAAAGCTTCCTCATGAGACTACTTTCGAAAATGCGTACTAAGACTTCAACTCTTTTAGTTGTGCTCCAAGTTTCAGAGCCATATAAAACAACAATTCGCTTGAAATAATATTAACTGTATAAACAACCTCAAAAGATCATTTCTATACATGGTTAGAGAAGGCATCTTGGCCCTCTTTCAACATTTTAGTGGTGTCCGCCTCGAGTGCTAGAGGTTTCGGGTTCAGTCCCCAGTAAGGGCTTGGATTTTTTCACGTGGACTTCTAGTAATTCCCTCTGGTCTCTGGGTAGTGAGATCGGACGCCCGTGTGCATTGTCGCGCACGTAAAAAAAAATACTTTGGCAGTTGGAAATCGAAAAGAGTAGCTTAACGGCGCTGCCCGGGCAAAATTTGGAGTTTAAAATCTACCCAAAGTATTTCAGGATCCTCGCCGGTGCTACAGAGCCTGTGCACTGTCTATCTAGAGATAGATAGATTAGACAGACAGACAGACAGACAGACAGACAGACAGACAGACAGACAGACAGACAGACAGACAGATAGATAGATAGATAGGACGAAATTTTTTGTTATTTGAAGCCCCACCCTGGCTTTTGCCAGGGGCCGCAATATAGGCAGGCCATAAATATGGCCAAATGTCTGAACGCGGTTTCTGGGACCTCTCCACGGCGATCCTCATCCGCATGGTGGCACTTTGTGTCATCGGGTGTTTATCGCTTGTGTGATGTCCTGGTGGGGTAGAAAGTCAGTCAGTCAGTCAACGCCACACAGGCTCTGGTACAAGACTAAAGTCCAGATGTGGACGAACAGCCAGAGCGTTCCTCCGACGTCATCTAAACCAAGAATCATCTAAAGTCTACATTCCGCGAGGGATCAACATCTTCGGGTGGCAGAGTCCCGGTACCTGAGATTCTTCATGCTCACAAGTTCAGCCAATGTTGTTGGATGCACGAAAAAAGTCTTCCACGTAAGACTATTCTGAATCTGAGGAGCAAGCGAAGCGAAGGCAGTAGTGGTTCCAATATTGTAGGCTTCCCAAGAGGATGAAAGCAGCGTGGTGAGGAGATTGTAACATTACCCAAGGTTGTTTACACGGTCCTTTTAAGGGCCACCTTAAATCTTTTAACCTTTTTGGGTTTTATACAAATTCAAATTTAAAAAAAGAAAAAAAAAAAGAAATGTAGACTAATGTCCCATTTATCTTTCTCTTGGCTTTGCTTTAAGTCTGCTTAACTCTTTGAGTCCCAGAGGGTTAGGCATCACAGACCCAATGGGTAGTCAAGAGAGACGTAAAATCGGCTCATCGTGCGTTCATTGGGCTTCTAGGCAGTAACCTATGAACGCATGATGCGTTCCTTGGGACTCAAAGAGTTAATGCATAAAAAATGTATGAAATATACACAAATAACATTAGCGAAGATGAAAGAATTACACAAACCATATTTAACCAAATTTTAGATTATTCGCAAGTAGTCGCCACATCTATTCATCAGATAGGCAAGATATAGAGAAAAATATCCGCCCTCAGAGGTCGGCAAGATAGTCGATTATATTTTAGTTTCACGTCTCTTTCTCACCAATTCTTCAGCTGCTGTATTTTCATTACCATTGCTAACCATCAGCTTCTCTGTACATTTCATTCTTCTTTACTCGTCTCTTTCCCCCCCTCTCTCTCTCTCTCTCTCTCTCTCTCTCTCTCTCCCTCTCTCTCTCCTTCTCTCTGTTTCGCGCTTTCTTTTTTTCCACATAATGCATTAGCATTTTATCACGGCCATCTTTAGCTATAAATCTAGAGTTAGCGGTGCATTTTATCAGCAGATGTGTGTGTGTGTGTGTGTGTGTGTGTGTTGGTGTGTGTATGTGATATACATATGAGTATAAATGTGGACTAAAGGTATTGCTTGGAAGGGCCGAATGTAAGATGGCCTAGGCGCCACCTAATGTGAACCCTTTGGAAATAGGTTCGTTCATACGTTCGTTTCTCTCTCTCTCTCTCTCTCTCTCTCTCTCTCTCTCTCTCTCTCTCTCTCTCTCTCTCTCCTACTCATTATCCAGCTTTGTGTAAATCTTCACTAAGACTGTCAAGTATCTTCTGATTGTGTTACAATGTAATCTTCTTTGTTCACCGGTTGTAAGCTCCGACGGAAAGTCCTAGTTGTTCGTCGATTTTGACGTTTCTTTGTGCCAGGGCCTGAGTTTTGGGTGTACATTCGTTTTACTCACTTATTTGTGTGTAGTTTGTTGTTCCTTGCCGCTCGAGCAGTGCACTCCGATTTCGCAGCAAGTCCCCAGTTAGTCGACTCCTACGACATACTTGCTGGGAAGGCTGTGGATCTATTCTTGTTTTCCTAACAATGGAGCCCCGGATATCAATATATGAAACGAGTTATAACAAGATAGTGAGGGCAAGACAACGATAAACTAATTCTTTTGTCATGGCATTTATAAATGTATATTAACTCTCTCTCTCTCTCTCTCTCTCTCTCTCTCTCTCTCTCTCTCTCTCTCTCTCTCTGATTCTCTCTAACTGGAACTAGTTTTAATTTTAAATGAGTGAAAAACCGACAACATAGCTCACAAGACATTCCCATAACGCTCTGTCCCATATCTTCAGCAGCATGCACACAGTTTTAATTTCAATGGTACCAGAAATGTTGTTTTAGTATCCAGAAGCCATGAGTTGTTAACCCTTAGGCTCGGTATTATGGATATCGCAACCTTTCGGCCTTGATTCCATTGTAAATACCGTAAATCTGAGAGAAAATGTATTTTTTCTGCCTATCCCCGGGAGTGCACCCGGACCACAAGGAGTTCGTCACCCGGTCTCCGCGTAATCCGGTTTAGCCTACTACGCTAGAGAGCCGGGCATGGTACCAGAAATAGACTGATTGTATGTCTGTCTGTCTAGCACTTCCCTTGAGTATTGCGTGTCGGCCAGATGCTCTGGTAACTCCTCCCTGTACCATTCCCTTAGGTTGTGATGATTTGTTTGTCTCCACACTATTTTCTTGCCCTCAAAAGAGCCCTTCAAACATCTAGCAAGTCATGCATACATTCATCACCTGTTAGTATAGGTTTAGACGACGGATCAACATCATGGCACAAGGGTAGCAACCCATAAGTGCTCTGTTCTACTTCAAGCCTGAGTCCGAAGAATCTCAGCGCAAAGCATGAACACCATAGCACCGGTGAGGATCCTAAAATACTTTTGGTAGATTTTTTAACTCCAACTTTTGCCAGGGCTGCTTCGTTAGACCATTCTTTTCGATTTCCAACTGCCAAGAGATGTGAGCAACAATACACACGGGCGTCTGATCTTACTACCCAGAGACCAGGGGAAATTTCTACAAGTCCACGTGAAAAATCCCAGCCTTCACTGGGGCTTGAACTCGGGACCTCAGGGCGGACACCATGCCTCGAGATCACGCACCCCTATTAGTATAGAACTAAATAAAGGTTGCTGAAATCATATCTGTTGGGCGGAAAAGTGCAGCAGATATCGCAGGATAGCAGTAAACCACAACACAATTTGCCAACCCGCTCTTAAAGGGTAAACGACAAAGAAGAATATGAATTGATTTTTCTTGTCCAATTTACTTTGATGTTGCATTTTGGAGGACGCTTTTCTTTGTAATTAACATTATGTCTGTTTTTATGTTTTTCAAACTAAGACACGTGCCGTATAGATTCTCTTTCTAAAGTGTCCACAGATTAGCCGCCTCTGCCTTAGTTACAGAGGGCCGGCCCATGGATCATGCAGACATTTAAATGCCATTAGAGAGGTAGGACGATTGGAGGATTCTGGGTGCTGCACAACCACATCTTTACTAAGAGTGCAAGAACTGGGAGTAAAGATTGGCACAGCCAGGCACGAGAAGCACACCGGATGCACGAGAGGTCTTGTCAACCAACATAGGGCTGGGACTATCAACCGCAGGACGCTAATGTTTATGTTGAACGGGCAGTCTGAGCACCGCTGTCTGGAGTGCCGTGAAGATTACCCAAATCATCTCATAACATCCTCTTTCTTTTCTCTAGTTCTGTTCTGTCTTTCAGCATCAGGTTCTGAGGAAGTATCTAGTGCGAGCTTTGGCTTGTGCTACGTAGACGTTGGTATTCACAGTCTGATTTTATTTGATTCAAGAACCGACATCACAGCACTCGGGGCATTCCAATAAGCACTCCATCCCCATCTTCAGCAGCCAGCGAAGAGTTCTGATACTAATGGTGCCAGTGGCATTCTGATTAAACGTCCGCCTTTCCTCTGAGCTTCGAGCATCTGCCAGAACCTCTCGTCACCCCCAACTGCATCAATCTCACCAGACTGTGGTGATCCATCTGCTCCTCCGAACTGTACACGCTCTCCCACAAGGCACTAACCACGTCTGCCCTATCATGTATCAGTATTCCACCAAGTTGTGCAGAGCCAGCCAGTCTGTCCGCCTGTTCATTCACCAACACACCGGCGTGACCCGGTGAAAAAAATCAAGACAATACTCCTCACCCGTGTCCTCAGCATGCCACTATGCACGAAGCATACCTGTTCTGATCTTCCTCAGCATGCTTTCTGAATCAGTTACAATCACGATGTGTGTGTGTATGTCGCGTTCTCTAGCCAGCGGAAAGCTGCAGTGACCACCTCCACCTCCATTCTTAAGCTGGATTTTGTGGTTATTATTAAATCTCAGATATTCCATCTACCCATGGTTAGTGTTGTCGACCTCTGGTTCTGCTACCATTGTGTCTAAGTCACAGGGTTCTGTTGTGCACTATCTTTTTGTAGTCTTGACACATATCCAAACCATTTGACCTGTCTATTCTGATTTAGTTAAGTACATCTTCTGTCCTATTTTGTCTCCTGCTAATTTAAATACTCTTTTTTTGTCTTGTAGTCCACTAACAATCAGCAGTCATTTACCATAATTTCTCTTCCTACTGTTTCTTTGAGCATCTTTGATTCAGACGTCCCTCCATGTTATGACACCAAACCGTCTAATATCTTATCCTCTGTGCCCCCCCCCCCCCCAACACACCCTTTCAACTTGTCTCTTGTTACGACACACTCCAGGTTTTTCCTACATGGGTGTTGAGTATTGCTGAGCTAAGGACTTCCTCACAGCATTCAGGACATTCCCATAAGTGCTCTTTTCTCATATTCAGCAGTCAGCGAAGAGTTCCAATTACAATGGTGCCAGTAGCACTCTGATTATATGTCCGTCATGTCCTTCCTCTGTCGAGTGTAGACCAGATCCCCAAGTCACTCCTAGCTGTACAATTCTGATATACTGCTGTATCATTTCATCCATTCATTGGCATCTTTCTGTCTTTCCAGATGATAGTGTTACAGTGGGCTATGAGTAAGCACGGGACTCACAGCCCATGGTGATGGCAAGTGTGACTAGCAAGACCCGCCGGGGTTAAGAAAAGTCTTCCATAATTAAAGTATGGGATTTCAGGGCCATCGTCTTCACATTTGTGTTTAGTTTGTTTCTTCTCAGCACTCATCCTTACCGCAATCATTTCCTTCTTCATTCTCATTCCTTTCTTTATGTGCCTCCTCCACAAAACACGGTCCATGGTATTTTCCCCCATGAGTCCACCTCAATGCCTGTATCATTCATGTCCTTTCTCACATCTTTATATCGTAGTAGAGGTTGGCCTCGACCACTTTTACCCGTCTTTAATTCACCACAGGGGTTATCTTTAGGGACTCTTCCATTCTTCACTTTCCAGTTGTGACCCCAGCCACCTGAGCCTTCATGGACTGAGCACTGAGAAAACTGCTATAATACCTGCTCTTTTCAATACCTCAGTGTTTGTGATCTTGTCCTGCCACTTAATGCCAAGTATTCTTCTTAGGCATTGCATGTGAAAGCTATTTAGCCGTTCTCCTGGTGCGAATAAGTTTACCAAGTTTCACTGCCATAAAGCATAGTGCTGAGAACACAAGTCTGATAAACAAGAGTTGTTGTTTCATTCGTGAGCTTTCTGTTCTCCCAAACTCTTTTCGTTAATCTGCTAACTGTTGTTGCTGCCTTACTTATCCTGATGTTGATTTCTTGTTCCAGCGATAGTCTGTAAACTAACACATAAAAACAATGTATATCATGCTATAAACAGCTTCAGCAGAACAGTAACATTATGTGAAGAACAAAATTAATTCGAAATGAATTACAACATGATTTAAACAAGTTCATAATCTGGTAGCTTTATTAAGTATGATCAACTAAGTGGCATGAAATCATATAGTGAATACAATCACTGACAGGAAACCTGAGACCACAAGTCAATCAAAAACACCAATGTTCAACACAGCAAGACAACAAGGCATTCTGGTGAGTGTCTACATCAGTGGATCTCAACCTTCCTAATGTTGCTACTCTTTAATACAGTTGCTCATGTTGTGGTGACCCCAACTATAACAATTATTTTTGTTGCTACTTCATAACTTCAGTGATTGTGTATTCTCCAATGGGTGAAAGGGTCATTCAGCCCTCAAAGGGGGTTGCAACCTACAGGTTGAGAACCGCTGTTCTAAATGGACTGTGTCCTGCAGTATAATCAGTTTTAATATAACTGCCTCAGTAGTAAAAAAAAAAAAAAAACGTGTTCTGTGCCTCATAAAATTACAAACCAGGGCAGTCTAAGGAAAAAAAAAAGAGAGGCCAGTTTAACTCTTTCGGTATCAGTACCTTATTTCAATAATTAACTGTTCAAAAGAAATATCTACTTTAAACCGTCAGTATTAGGGACTGAGTAAGTTCAAATAACACCGGATCAGAAGGAGCTAAGTGTATAATTTTAATAAAATGAGTTAATATATGCATGCAGCTCTCCCCCATGTCCTCCCAATCTTTTGAATTTTACTCTCAAGCTCCCTTCATCATGTGTTTTTTAGTGTTCTTTTATTTCAATGAACCTGTCAATTCCACTGCAAAGACATTCTAGTTATATTGTTCTCAGGTTTTCTCAACGTGTGTCCTGTCCACCGCCAGTGTTTTTCTTCAGCTCTTGGTCCACTGGAACTTGTTTTGTTCTCTCCCAAAGGTCTACATTAGTGATTCTATCATACCAACATATTTTAGTGAACAAAAAAAAAAAAATGTTCAAACAAGTGAATTACTTGTGTGTGTGTGTGCATGCATGTGTGTGTGCATGCACACACATGTGTGTCTGAGTGTGTGCGCGCACACAAGCACGTGTAGCTGTGAACTTTCAGATTTGTAGTTAACTATTTATGCTGTTTATCCACTGAAATACGACCTTCTTCTTCTTAGTGTTCTGTGAACTCTGGGTAGTAAACTCTGAGGGAAAGTACTGGCTGTTCCTCCACTTCTGCACTCTGGTCTTATTCTAGGACTTGAGTTTTTCATGCACATCTGTTTTACAGATCTGACTTGCTGTGTGCAGACTTTTGGTTCCTCATCTCTCAGAGAGATGCATTCCGACTTTGACAGAATTAAAATTTACCCCCCAAAAAAACTTCTCTGAAATGTTCCATTGTTTCTCTGTGTGTTTTTCCATTTAAGCTTCCTACAAATGTTTCATGTTTGCTAAATTTTTAGTATCAGCCTGAAAGCAACTGTCCCCTATTTTAAATACCTTTATGTCAGTGCACAGAACAAAAAAACAACAACATGCTAACAAGGTAATACTCTTTGACCTTCGCAAGCTGGATTAGCTGTAGTAACGGATGACCTTACAGTACAAATAAAATTGGAATGTCATATCTATGAATACATTAGCATAATGAGAATATGATTGTTATAAAAATCTCAACAAAATCAACATCATACACTGGACAGTTTAAGTAGCTGGTCTAAAAATATGGAATGATTAAAGCCATGTTTCCTGTGTATTTATTAGCGGAACAAATAATAATAGTGCTGCAACCTATTACCAAGCCAGTAATGCTTAACACCAAATAAGGTATATGTTGTAAGCTAAAGAAGTGTGTGTTGTAAGCTAAACAGTCTAACATTATGTATAAGCCTAACCTGCAACATTGTGTTTTAAGTTTAACATCTAGCATTGTGTATGTTGTATGTTCCTTCTTCTTCGAGTTCACCGGCTGTAAACTCCAGTGGAAAGTTCTGGATGTTCGTCTGGACTCTTTTCCTGTTCGAGAATACCCCCAACATTATGCATCTTAAATATAACCTTTGACCCTGTGTTTGTTGTAAATTTACCTTAAACATTATCTATCTTAAGTTTAACTTCTGACATTGTGTATGCTGTTTTGCTTCAAACTGTGTGTATATTGTAAGATTAACTTCTATCTTTGTATAAGTCTCCCCTGTAACATTGTGCACATAGTAAGTTAAAAATCTAATGCGGTGGATGTTGTAAGTTAAACTTGACAAATTTGGTAAGTATAAAATCTAACATTAGGCATATTTTAAATTAAACTTCTGACACTGTGCATGTTGCAAGTTACCTATCTAACATGGTGTATATTGTGATGTAAATTTAACATTGTATAAGTTACTGGTAAAACATCAATTACTACACATGTTATAAGCTCAAAACTAACCTGCTGCATGTTGCAAGTTACCTATCTAATATGGCATATGTTGTGATGTAAATTTAACATTGTATAATTTACTAGTAAAAAACCTATTACTACGTATGCTATAAGCTCAAAACTAACCTGGTGCATTTTGCAAGTTATCTATCTAATATGGTGTATATTGTGATGTAAATTTAACATTGTATAATCATCATCTTCAGTTCTCGTTATGCCTAGTGGCACATGAGGCTTCAGAGATGTCTTTCCATGCTTTCCTGTCCTGTGCAATCTTCAGTGCAGTTTTCCATGTCAAAGATGCCGCACTCAGGTCACTTTCCATCGTTCGTCTCCATGTTGTTTTTGGGCGGCCCTGTTTTCTCTTTCCCTCTGGTGTCCATGTGAGAGCTGTTTTGGCAGGTATATCAAAAGTCATTCTCATAACGTGGCCAAGCCATTTCTCTTGGTAATCATACTGTCTAAAGTTTCTTGGTTTGTGGCTTGAAGTAGTTTAGTGTTTGAGATTGTATCTGGCTAGAAAATTTTGATAATTCTACGTAGACATGTGTGGTGGAAGGTGGACAGCTTGTGTGCATCCTTTTTGGTCATTCTCCAGCATTCCGCTCCATAAAGAAGAACTGGCAAAATGATGCTCTTGTAGAGTCGGAGTTTCATTCCTCTGCAGTAATTGTTAGATTTCCAGATTTGCCTCATCCTTCCAAAAGCAGCTCTAGCTTTGTTCAGATGTGACTGTATGTCTTCCTCTGTTCATCCCAGTAGGGACACCACACTGCCAAGATATGTGAAATGTTCTACATTTTCAAGTGATTGGTTATTTATGGTCACTGGTTGTTGGTTTGGACTGTTTGTCATGATCTTAGTTTTCTTTGTATTTATTCTCATTCCCACCATTTCTGCTGTGCAGTTTAGTCTGTTACTTTTCTCTTGTATATGTTCATGTTTATGTGATAGGAGTGCTATATCATCTGCAAAATCAAGGTCCTCAAGCATGGTGAATGGAGTCCATCGTATGCCTCTTAATGTCCTGTCTACTGTGTTCTTTAGTATCCAATCAATCACAAGGTTGAAGAGGAGAGATGACGTAACACATCCCTGTCTTACACCCGTCTTTACTGGGAAAGATGTATTGTAATTTTTTTATACTGCAGGAAAAGTCTTTATAGAAGAGAGCAATTATGTTGACTATTTTTTCTGGAATTCCATAATGTCGTAAAATTTTCCACAGACCGTCTCTACGGACGCTGTCAAAAGCTTTCTCAAAGTCCACAAAATTTATATATATACTTCTCTGCCATTCCTTGCATTGTTCTAAAATGTTACGTATGGCGAAGATGTGCTCAGTTGTTCCTCTGCAATTTCTGAATCCTGCTTGTTCCACTCATAGGCATTTATCTAATCCTTTTTTAAGCCGCATTATGATGATTTTACCAAATACTTTGCTTGCTACTGAGAGTAGAGAAATTCCCCTCCAATTATTGCGGTCTGTTAAGTCTTCTTTTTTGGGGATTCTGACTATTGTTCCTTCAGTCCAGTCATCAGGCAACACTTCTTTTTCCCAAATATCCTTGAACAATGGTTGTAGAATGCTAGCAGTTGTGTTGGGATCTACTTTGAGAAGTTCTGCTGGCAGTTCGTCTTTGCTTGGTGCTTTTTTGTTCTTTAAAGTGTGGATAGCTTTAAGGATTTCTTGTTTACTTGGTGGTTGAGTAATAATGTCAATGTCCTGAGAGGCTGGTTGAATATCTGGCGTATTTTCAGGATCAGGTCTGTTCAAGAGGTCGGAGAAGTGTTTAGTCCACTGCATGTCTTATTTTTGTTCTGTGGTGAGCAGTCTGCCTTGGTTATCTCTGATGGGTATGCTGTGATAATTGTTTCTGTTTCCGCAAATTTGCTGGGTAATTTTGTGTAGGGTTTGTAGATCATGTGCTTTAGCAGCATTTTCTGCTGTTTCTGCAAGATTTTCCATAAATCTTCTCTTGTCAGCTCTGGCACTTTTCTTGGTCATTTTATTTAGTTCGCTATATTCTAACATTAGTTTGTCTTTCTGACGTTCTGATTTAGTGTGATTTATGAGGCTCTTTAATCTTTTTCTCTTGGCAATTTAGTCCATGGTTTGACTACTTATCCATTCTTTGTGGTGTTGTTTCCTGGTTCCTAAAAACATTGTATAAGTTACTGGTAAAACATCTAATACTGTGTATGTTATAAGCTCAAAACTAACCTGGTGCATGTTGCAAGTTACCTATCTAATATGGCATATGTTGTGATGTAAATTTAACATTGTATAAGTTATTGGTAAAACATCTATAACTACGTATGTTATAAGCTCAAAACGAACCTGGTGCATGTTGCAAGTTACCTATCTAATATGGTGTATGTTGCGATGTAAATTTAACATTGTATAAGTTACTGGTAAAACATCAATTACTACGTATGTTATAAGCTCAAAACTAATCTGGTGCATGTTGCAAGTTACCTATCTAATATGGCGTATGTTGTGATGTAAATTTAACATTGTAAAGGTTACTGGTAAAACATCTATCACTACATATGTTATAAGCTGAAAACTAACTTGGTGCATGTTGCAAGCTAAGCTTCAAAGACTGTATGCTGTTAGCTAAATACCATTTCTAGTTAAACATTACGTATTTTGTTAGCTACAATTTTAACCATGTGTATGCTTTTAAATACAAGTGTTAAATTTTATTTCAAGGTAGTTTTCTCAGGGAATAAACAAAGAAAACACCTCAAGGTATTTAGGAAACTTACAGGCTTTAAAACTCAGACTGTCCAATACTGTCATAAGAATAATACACATCCGTAAATTTTAGAAAAAAAAAAAAAAGAAAACATCCAATAATACGTATTAAAAAAATACACCCTCCTTAGTGTAAGATTTAAAAACTGAGATTAAAACACCAATGAAATGATACAAACAAACATTTAAGAAAAAAAAAATTGAAGACAATTTTCTTCTTTACCTTTACCAGCATTAAACTCCAGCATAAAGTTGTAATTTTTCATCTACTTTTGGACTTTAACCTTGTTCTAAAACTTGAATTTTTGCATGAACATCTGTTAGACAGATATGGCGTTTTTGTACGCAGACTGTTGGTTCTTTACCTTTCAGGCAGAGGCACTCTGCCTCTGAAGGAAACACCAGTAATTAGTCAGACTTTTACAACATGCTTGTGAGGGAGGTAGCGGGTCCACACACACACACTCTATGGTCCCAGAACCTACACTAGGAAGTGCAGACAATGAAGCATAAATAATCCTGATTAAGAGATCTAATATAACAAGAAACTCACCGTTAGTTTACTGATGACACTTTAAATAATAAGTGTTTATTAATCTCTTTGTGTTTTATCCAGTTATTACATTAATCCCTGTTGATAATACGTGTAATATTAACTTATTCTCCCGGTGTCAGATTGCAATTTGGGAAACATGTTGGGAAAAGGGGGTGGGGGGGAGGGGGGGGGGGACTAAAGATCCATTGCTCGTTAAAAACATGCCATCAAAGGTGACTAACTCAGGTTCTGCTAAGAACAGAATGTATTGGCTCAAAAGGTGCAGAACCTGTAGCCTAGCTGTAAATCACTGCTTGACGTAACAATAATTCTTTTAAAGGTGAATGCAGAAAAGAAGAATAAAAAGAAGAAGAAGAAGAACTTATTCTTATTTAACATTACTATTTTAACTTCTTTAGATGCACAGATTCGTATTCTAAGCAAACAGCTGTTTGGGAAACAATGAGTTAAGGTAACATGGTCACGTTATGAAAAAGTTAAAATGTGAGGATGAAAAATAAAACCAGTGCACCAGCAACGAATCAAACCAACATTTATATAAGTATACAGTGGTAGAAAAAAAAACATACACACACATCTGTAACCAACACTGTTGATAGTTTCCTTGTCTTTGATTCATACTGTTTACACCACATAATTTATGAACCAGTGCAAAATATACACTACATTCTTTGATGCCGGTTTCTTATATCTCCAATGTAAAAACAATAAGAAAGAAAATAGGGGCTTTTGAACTGAAATGCTATAGAAAGATTCTCAGAATACAATGGAAAAAAGAAAAGAAATACTGACATTTTAAAAGATCTGAACATCAAGGAAGATTAACTAGTAAACAGCATCTTGTCTTAGAAGCTGAAATATTTTGGTCATATCAAGGGCCATGGCATACTGGACAAACTAATAGGAAAAACAAACAGCAGAAGGCATGGTACCAAGGAAGGGGAGGCAGGGGCTGAGCAACACCAAGATGGGCACAGGATATAAGTGAATCCTTGAATATGAAAGTACACGAGAACGGAGAGATAGCGGGAGTCCAAGTTTCTTTTAGACAGACTGTGATGATAGCGACATTCTGCAAAGAACCTGCTACATGATGATGATAATGAATTTGGATTGTCTAAAATTTTCTATGCCATGTTTGTTTTGAAATAAATGACTTGTACATGTTCGTATGTAATTTGGATGTTATTATATTTCTATCAGATATTAGATATCTAAACATATGAACACTAGATTTGTCCCGTTATTTAAAACTTCTCTTGTTTCCAATGAGATTAAAAACTTTTCTTGCGTCACATAGAATTTAGAACTTTTCAAATGCCATTTAAAACTTCCATTCATATGCAATTTAGAACTTGTCCTGCTTTCTATGAGATTTAGTAACTCTTCATACTTCATACGTGATAAAGAACTTCTTTGGCTTCACAGGTAATTAAAAATTTTTCTTACTTCACATGCAGTTTATTACTATAAAGGTTTCAGAGCTGTAACATTTCACAAGTGGAGGTTTCAGAGCTGTAACATTTCACAGGTGGAGGTTTCACTGCTGTAACATTTCACATGTAGAGGTTTAAGAGCTGTAAAAATTCACATGCAGAGTTTTGAGAGATGTAACACTTCACATGTAAAGGTTTTAGAGCTGTAATAGTTCACATGTAGAGGTCTGAGAGCTGAAATGTTTCAATTTTGCAGGTGGAGGTTTTAGTGCTGTAACATTTCACAATTATAAGTTTCAGTGACATAACAAATCACAAGTATAGTTTTCAGTGCGGTAACATTTCACATGAATAACTCTAAAAGCTGAAACAATTCATTTAGAAGTGGAAATTCTTTCAGAAGAAAAACTTATAGAATAACACAGCTTTTCGGAAATTTCATCTCAAATTGTCATCTACTAACATATTATATACACATATAAAATTTTCACCATAAGTTTTTCAAAAAATACATGATTTAACCCAAAAATATCAATGCAAAATCCACTGCAGGTCACAAAATATACAAACAAGTGATAATCAGTATTTAAAATATGGAAAAATAATTTGTAATAGAAAACATCTATTTAAGAAAGAGACAGAATATTATCTTGGATAACTTATCTAACCTTAGTAATGAAAATTTACAAAGCTGAACTCATTCTCTTCCAAGTCACTTATCATGGGTTAGCTGTGTCATTCTTAAATCCATGGCTATGTTTCTGGTGGTATAAAGCAGTATGCAGCACCGGCACTTTTTTAATAAATCATTTTTCAGCACTCTAGTATACTTTGTTGTGAGTACCCCCCCACCTTTTTCCTTAAAAAAAAACCACTTTGTGGTGTGTACCAGTACCTTTTTGTTTTAAATAGATTAAAAAAAAACACAGCTTACATCATAAACTATGGTTAACCCTTTGGCCTCATCCAGTTGTTACTTTATCCAACTGAATCCCAGTTGTTGTTTTCAATCTTTCTTTCTCATGGTGTTTATTATTTTAACTCACTGACATCCATACACTTCTTAGCAAATGTAAAAAATTCTTAGAATATAACGAGTTAACTCATTCAATACCGAACAAGTAATCATGCATTTGTTGGTTTTAACTGACTCAATATACTTTTCTAAACACCATATGACTGATCCAGTTGTTACTCTCACCCACTCAGTTCCAATTCTGACTTGAACTCCCCTGTTCCATGGTGGTATTACTAATAGAACTCCTCAGGCTTAAACAGTGATTATAATTTTCTGTGACTTGTTACTTGCTATCTGTACTGACATCCTAGCAAATCGGTTCAACTCATTCGTGCTCCATCCTCCGATGCAGCAGTTATTTCAGTGTCTCTATGCTCAAATTACCCACCAGGAGTTGACTAGCATATCTTCTTTCTTTATCCCACGACCGGTTTCTGCATACTTGTCCTGGTATAATACCCAGGAGAAAGTTAATTGCTGCTGACTCATTTGTCTCAGCGTCTTTCGATTCAGTATGTCTGCTCTGTCCATACTTCTTCCTCCGCCAACCACTGCCAGTCTGTCAGCTTTTTCATTTCTTTTTACCGCTGCATATCCTGGTGTTTACAACTATTTCTTGAGGTGGGACTTCTGAATGCTGTCAAACCATTCTTGTCAGAGTTCACTAGTTTGGATCTTCTTAAGCATGATCACTGAGCCTGTCACTATCAATGCCTGAGCTGCTTTACGTTCCATCAGCCATGTAAGTGCCCATGTGATAGCTGCTATCTCCATCAACATACCAGAAGTCATTGAACCGAATTTCTGACTTACTATCCTTCCATTCACCGGCACTGTATGCCCACCCAGACCACATCCGAATAATTATTGAGCCATCTGTATAAATGATGATGTTAGCTGTTCAAGTGTGCTCGGGGATAAGTTCTTCCTACAAGTGTCCCTGTCACAGCTACTCCCTCGTCATATTTTCTATGACTGACGTCATTAGTGCTTGGTACTGACACACTTCAAGTAGCATGAACCAGAGGCTGAAAGATTAAACAAAGCAAAGCAAAACAGAAGAATTATAAAAAAAAAACAAAAAGCATATCCCACAGCAGATGATTATTGAATCAACTAACCAAACAACCTTTACCATGAATTCCAGAGAAATTTGACTAAAAAGCTCAACAAAATAGGAAAGAGGAAAACGTGCACAAAACAACATAACGTAACGTTTCGGCCGGGCAGCTTTTTTCAAACTCAAGTGAAAGACACAAACATTACCATGGAAAATAGTAACTGTTTCAAAGGTCTTTTCTTGAAAGTGTACATCAGAACTGAATGAAAACAAAACAAATCCATCTCCTGTCAGGGACGAATTTGACAACAAAACAAATTATTTCCTGTAATTATTTATTTCAAACAAATTGAGTCTCAATGTAAAAGCAAATGTACATTTAAAACAAGAAGCAAATCACAGATCTAATATTCATTTCAAAACAAGTAATGTCTTTTCAAAGACCTGTTATAACATTGAAAAAATATTTACACAATTTCTCTCTCTCTCTCTCTCGCACGCACGCACAAACACACACAAAGATCCTGAACCAGTGGCACAAAGAGCATACACTGATAGATTAATATTTTAAAACACTAATTGATTTTGTTATGGGTGATGTGGTCGACATTCCGCTAGTCACATTTACTTCCCCTTTCATGGAGGTCTCCGTGGTGAAGTGAGTGGTCAAGTCACTTACCTTGCAATCGGAAGCTTTATTTCATGGATGCCTCGTTCAGTTCACAGATGCATTTGTTTCATCGGAACACCCTAAGAATCGCTGATGGAGCTACAGAGTTTGCATGACACTCTTGGCAGGCAGTTAGCCATTCCACAGAGGAAGCCAGAGTCATGTGGGATAACCCTGGGGCAGCGAGGTGTGTCCTCTCAACTCTACCTACTCAGGGCACTCCCTTTTCCTAATTTTAGCCAACTGAAAGGCCAAGTCATTTTATTTATAAAATACATTCAATGCAGATTTTAACCCAAAACGTTTAGTCAGCAGACAAGTATCCTGACACTGCATTATCATGGATATATATATATATATATAAAGGGAGTCGCCATGGCAGAGCGGCTAGACGCGCGCCGCGGATCGGAAGGTCGTGGGTTCGCTCCCTGGCGGAGATGGACTTTTCTTCAAAAATGACCTTGGCTCCCAGGTCGACCCAGCCTTGAGTGTGTACTGGGTGCAATCCCGGGTCTAGCCCTATATGCCCTATACGCCTAAAGGCGTGAAAAGGGTCCTTTACTTTACTTTACTTATATATATAAAGGTTAGAGGAAACTGAATAACAATTTTGTGTAAGTTTTGGGTATGTTATTTCTTCTTTTTTCTTACACATTTGGGTGGTGGTGGGGAGGGGGGGGGGGGGTCCATTCTTAACTCAGCCTAAAATACATAATAACTGGAAACACTGTGGGAAGAAAAGGTTTTTCTGCATACTAGCATAAGATCGTCTGCGGCGCAAAGCCCAGCTTGCTTAACTCTTAAACAAAATCAGCAAGAAAGAAAAGACAAAAAAAGAAAATAAAGAGCTGAAAGAACGGGGAAATTTATATCACATTAGAATGCTGTACAACATACTGACAGTGGCAATAAAAACAATATCCTGGTTAACTGTTGTGAAAAACTTTATAACGCACACACACACAAATGTAGGCAAATGTGTTTGCGCTTATATGTTTGTGTACATATATATATATATATATATATATATATATATATATATATATTGTATTCTCCCACTTGTACCACTGCCTACCTATTGACTGCTTGTCTTAAACTGTTCCCTTGTTCTGAAAAGTTGTATAGGTATGTATGAATGTATGCACATGTGTATAGGTGTATATGTGTATATATGTGATGTATATATTGATACATCTGGGATTTTTCTAGAAAAAAAAAAACGGGTGCCGGTGCTCACCACAAGCGGAAGAAGCAGCAATGACAGGTGATACTAGAACATTGTCTAAAATAACAAAGGATCTTAGTTGGAAACATTTTAGCTTAATGAAGGAAACCTGAGAGACATAACAGAAGAAATAATCACAATGGAGAGAGAAAAATAAACACACACAAAAACTGCTGGAGATAAACCCCAAAAATGAAAGACCTATAGTAACAGATAATGTAGGTTTGGAAACAGTAACTGACTTCACTTACCTGGGAAGCAATAATTCGTTGAATGGAAATGCAGTGGTTGAAATCAAGCAAAGAACTGCAAAGGCAAATGCTGCTTACAACAGACTTCAGTGTCTGGAGATCAAACATGTACAGGACTAGAACTAAACTCAGGATATACAAAACCTGCGTTAGGACAGTTCTCCTCTATGGAGCAGAAATTTGGAAAACAGACAGAAAGATGGAGAGCATGTTTTGAGGAAAGGCTTCTCAGAAGATTGTTGGGGTTCACATGGGAAGATAAAATCAGCTATTCTAGGTTACAACAAATGATAGACTTAGAAGATGCAAATTTAGAAATAAAAACAAAACGAAGATGGAGGTGGACTGGACACATTCTCAGAATTAAGAAAGAGAGACGGCCGAGACAGGCAATTAAATAGACACCACAAGGACAGCGAGGAAGAGGCCGGCTCAGAGGCACTTGGAGGCGAACCTTTGAGGCTGAACTCAAGGATACGCAATGGATAAAAGTGAAGATAGAGAGGATGGTTCAGGATTGAATTGAGTGGCGACAGTTTGCCTCTGCCTTATGTGCCTCTGGGCGTGATGAGGATTGACTGACTGACTCAACACAAAGTATCTGTTAACAGCTGTCATGACAAAATGATGTCCTAAAAAAAAAAAGGTGCCGGTATTGTGCACCATCACAGACCACTCAAAAAAAGCTCTGGCTATCATCCTCCCACTTGCATCACAGTCTACCTCTTGACTGTGTGTCTTTAATGGTCCCCTCAGTTTGTATAAGCGTGTTATGTTTTTAAATGTGGCTAAATATTTCCCTAATCTTTGTGTTCTTGCTTTCAGCAGCCCTAATTTCGTTACCAGTTTCTCTATATGTGGTTCATTGTTTTTGTTTGTTTGTAATTATGCGTGCATGTACGTGTATATAGCCCATACAGATTGCATATGCTGTTAACCTCCTTGAATAGGTGTGACAACATCAATATGTGTATATGTATTTTGTATGTACTTGTATAAATGCAACATACATTACATGTTATTACAACTCAAATATGTGTGGGCATGTGTGCATATGTCTATATACACCCAAAAATCTAGTACATGTAACTTACATAATGCTATAACAACTAGAAAATATGTGTTATGTGTGCATATATGCATCTGAAACAGCTTGAATGTGTGTGTGTATACATATATGTCCGCACATGTATATATATATATATATATATATATATATATATGTGTGTGTGTGTATATGTTATACAAGTATTATATATACAATATTTCATATACTATAACTGGAAAATATGGAATGTAGGCATAACATGCTAGAAAAATTACATGAGTTATTCTTTACTTAAAGAAACATACTGGGAAAAAAGAAGCACATTCAAGAAATGGTAAGCAATGAAATATAAAAGGGAATATCATAAAATATATCGGCTTCTATTAATTTTTTTTCAATGTTCAGTAAGCAAAATCTCACGTCTTGAGAAAACAATATCTGATGAGTATAAAATATTTATAGATCTTTATCATTATGTGTTCAGCTAGCAAATCTCATGTTTTGAGAAGATATCTGATGAGTTAAAGATTAAAGGTAAAAGTTGGAAACAAGTGCAAGAATTTAAATACTTGGGAAGCATCTTTACATACAATGGTAAAATAGACAGAGAGATAGAAACGAGAATTCAACAAGACAACAAAGTCACGTACCAACTTGCTACAAATTTAAAACACCCTGCTATTCTAATAGAGACAAAAAGACAAATTACAAATACAAAATGTATACCGACTTTAGGTTACCAATGCCAGACCTGGATACTGACAAAAGAAAACGAGAGAAAAATAACCACCTGTGAGATGAGATGTTTAAGAATGGCTGTGAATAAAACCAGAAGAGATCAAGTGAGAAACGATGGTTATTATAAGAACTGTTGGAACAACACCCATTGTAAAATGTATTCACAAACAAAGAATGAAATGATTTGGCCATCTAATGAGAATGAAACCAATGATGCCAGCAGCAAGAGCGTACAACCTGAAAATTTAAACACTAAGATGCAGGGGAAGATCGAGAAAAGGATGGATTAAAGAAGTCACTGATACCTTGAGACTGCATAACATCACGGCATATCAAGCGACTGAGTGTGCCCTGGCTTGACTGCCAATCATCTGATGAACTGCGACGCCCAGCGGCATAAGCAGACACTGACAAGAGAAGACTATCAGAAAAGTATAACATTTTACAGATCTTTATCGTTATGTGTTCGGCTAGCAAATCTCATGTTTTGAGAAGATAATATCTGAGGAGTATAATAACTTCACAGATCTATTTGATTATTTCTGAGATTCTGATGTATACATTTATATATATATATATATATGAAGATTTTACATTTAAATAATTAAGACCGGAAAACTCCTAGTAAAAAAGCACCTTATTTATGGTTACTTTAAAAACAGAGATATCTTCAAACCTATAATGGCCAGTGTACCAGCAAGTATCATTAACATAAACTCTTATTTAACCCTATAAAAAATTAATTTCTTTTAGGTAATACTTCACTTGAGATGTGAAATAAAACTGGGTAATTAACACAGGTAACAGAAAATAACACAAGGCACGCAACCTCTGTAAGAAGAAGAGTTTTAACTCTTAGATTTTGAAGAACAAAAAGTTCACCTGTCACATGATGACAAAAGATCAAATTAGGAGCTATTGGGTATTTGGTATTAAAAACATACAACAGATGAAAATATTATCATGTTTTAGAATTAATAAATGAATGGAGAATGTGTTTAACATAACTTTTTAAAAATTCTGGCTTATCAGTCACAATGTTATATAAGATGGATGGGTGGGTGTGTTGGGGGTTGGGGTGGTTGTTTTCACATGTTTTTCTGGTCACATTACACATTTTGGTTTGGACCCAACAGACTGTACTAATTTCATTTTCCACTCCATTTGTGTTCACCGATTGCCCCCTTTCATGTGTGTATGTATGTGTGTTTTTACCTACCTACCCACCTACCTACCTACCGACCCACCCACCTACCTACCTACCCACCCACCTACCTACATAGGTAGTCGATGAAGCATGGCATCCGTATACACATCGGTCCAAAACCTTATGTCATATGCACTGCTATTGCTATACAGATGTCCCTTCATGATGTGATGATAAACATTCTAGCATTGTCTGATGGTCTCTCCCTGTCTTCAGCATTCCTCTCATTATGACATACATATACATATATGTAGACTGTCTTCACCGACGGGCACTTTTGGCATACAAATTCTATACTCTTTGTCAGATACAGACATTCAGACATAAATCACATAGTTTGTAGTTCATTCTACCATAATTCTGCCATGTTAGTTTGTGCTTATATTACATTGTGACTGAATAGGGGCTTTTCAACTGAAATGCTGTAGAAAGATTCTCAAAATTTCTTTAGTAACAATCATTATCAATTTTGTAAATAAAGTGTATAGTATTCTGTTTACATCTGAAGTTTAAAAATAAACTTTAAAACAGCCATCTATAGAAGATGGTGATGTAGATTTTTACAAAAAAATTTTTTTTTAAAAGATGATAAGATCTGCTTTACTGCACTAGATTCTGTTCAGTATGAACTCAATCTCTGCAAGTTTTGAAGGTATTGTATTCTTTGATGGAATTTTTCATTCCCCCTGTAAAACTGTGTCTTTTCAGTTTTGGCACAAATTACCTGATATGTTCACAGTTTGTTAAGCCAAGTGTTAAAAGTAATTTCCAAACAATTCCAGTACTCGAATTTATTCAATTCACTCAAATTAGGGAGTGAGTGAGTAATTGCAGCATAAACCGTAACTCTTTGAGTCCCAAGGAACGCATCATACGTTCATAGGTTCCTACCTAGAACCCCAATGAACGCATGATGCGCCGATTTTATTACTTTCTTTACTACCCCCTGGGCCTGTGATGCTAAACCCCCTGGGACTCAAAGAGTTAATATTCATATTTTTTACCTGCTGCATGCCATGTGGTCAGTTTATTTTACTTATTTCATTTATTACATTTTTTTTTAAACAATTGGCATTGTTCAATATTAATGTGCATCATAAAGCCCTGACTAAAATAAAAAAATAAAAAAACAACACTTCCGCATCTCGCAGAGAATATATTTATACTCTTGACTTTCTTTTCTATTACGTGTCATTCTATACTGTCAGATCTGATGTTTTTCTCTCCTGTATTGTCATCTTTTATATTTTCCTCCGCTGTGCTGTCATCATGAATACAGAATTACTACGACTGTGTCAAGTGTCTCTGATCTACCGCCAACTATGAACTGGCAGCTCACAACTCAAGTCCTGAATTGTCCAGCAATAAATAAAAATCTCCTTAAGAAAAAGTCAGAGCCGAATATCCAGCTGAAGAGATGAGATCAAATGTTCCTGTAGAAGTTCTCTACTCAGCGGGGGAAGATTATCCATGGATCTAGGCAATAACTAGAGGCTCATCATCAGAGAATCCCTGGATAAGAGGTTCATCTCCATCTGCAGATGTAAACATTTCATTAGTAAATTTGCAAGCTTGCATTTGTTGTTGTTTGTCTGTGTTCACCAGCTGTGTACCCCAACGAAAGGTCTTGTTGACTGTACATTTCTAGACTCTGGCTGTGTTCAAGGACATGAGTTTTGCATGTGCACCCATTTTACAGATCTGGCCTTTGTGTATGCAGGCTGTTGGTTCCTTGCCTCTCAGGCAGATGCACTCAGATTTTGAAGGAAACCCTTAATTAGTTGACGCCTACGACATGCTTTTTAGGAAGGCAGTGGGTCTATTCTTGTTTTACCCCACAATGGTCGCCTTCCCTTGAGTGCTGAACATTGGCCAGATCCCCTGGTAACTTCCTGCAGCGCCATTCTCCTCAGACCATAATGATTCCATTGTGCCTCTGCACTGTTTATTTGCTCCCAAAGGGCCCTCATGACATCCAGCTTGACATTCATCAATTCACTACCAAGAACCAGGAACAAGCTGGAAACACAACATCAGAGAAATTCTACAATACAAGTATTTATGGTCAATGCAATTAGAAGAGTGAGAGCCAAAACCCCCCACCTCTCTCGATAGAAACAAAAAGCATTGAAAGAAGTGAAGAAGAATAGGCTGAATCATCATCCTCATCAGGAGTCATGGTAGTCTAGTGGCTAGCCGTTTTACTGCTGGCTTGAACGTCTTGGGTTCAAATCTAAATCAAGTAAGATCATTTTCAAAATTGACCTTGGCTTCCAGGTCGGCCCAGCCTGAAATGAGTACCTGGTAATGTCCCGTGAAGTAAAGGTGGCCGACATTGTGTTGACTACATCACCCATCAAGTGTTGACTGGTCTATATAAAAAAAAGTTTCTTCTTTTTCTTGGTGTTCGGTTTTGTATGCTGAGGTCAGACCGTCACCTGTGAATCACAGGTCAGTTGCAGGTCCTCCTTGCTTCCCATAGCTTGCTCTGCACACTTTGCTTCTGAGGTCAGGTTTCTCTTTGTAGTTATTAGTGAGCAGGGCCCAGTGTGATCAGGTGTTTGCGGTCCTGTCTGACGTGCATATCTTATCCATCTTTTGATGTTTTCCTCCTACTTGTATCGATGCCTACCTCTTGCTCTCCACTTTTCCTTCCAGAATCGTTAAAAAAATTGTGTTATTTCATTTAATGTGGGCAAAATATTTCAACTGTCTCTTCTTTTATTTGTGCGCTGCACTTACCGTACCGAGGAGCACGCCAAAGGACATGACTCTGTATCCCTGTCTAGACTGATGGACATGGGGGTGCAGCCTGGAGCTGCTAGAAATGAACATTACACTAAGGGGGACAAGACATTTCACCAACACAGAACAGGCGTCATCAGTCGTTTTACACTTGTGGAGCTTTTGAGGAGGAGATCGAAGCATTTACGGATCTGTCCGGAGTGCTGTGAATATAACCCTTTCTAATCACTAATCCCTAATCCTTACATAAGAACTGGCACCATCAGAATGCAAACCCTTCACTGGCTATTGTTAAAGCTGTCAGAGCATGTACGGAAATGTCTCGAGTGCAGTGATGTCAATTCCTGAATTATTCATTTATTCTCACATGATCAAGGCAAAAGGCATGGTATCAGGAAGGAAGGGCAGGGGCCGACCAACACGAAGATGGGCACAGGGTATAAGTGACTCCTTGAGTATGAAAGCACGAGGCGGGAGAGCTGACCAGAGGCCGAGTTTCTTTCAGGCATACCTTGATGAGAGCGACGTTCTGCAAAGGACCTGCTACATGATGATAATGACATGACAGCACTTACCCAGACCCAAGTCTTCAGAGAATGTTGTTGTGCCAGACTGAATATTGTAGTGACTGTTTGCAAATGCCAGGAAGCTTCGCTGGAGCCTCTTGTGCCTGACAATGAAGAACACCAAGCCTGCACTTAAGACAACGATGACAAAGCCCACAGGGACCAGTATCGCAACCAGGTTAGTCTTGCTGATTGAAATCACCTCAGAATCTGGGCTCCTCAGTTCCTGGTGATCTGTTTCAATATGTCACAGGGAAAAATGCTCAATGAAATCTATATTAACATATGTTACAAATATAAATTTAAAGTGATTAAGTAGTGCATGAGTATGCATGTGCATGCATGTGTGCATGAATATGTGTTTATGCATGTATATATCTGTATGAAGAACTGAGGAGGAAAACAGAATGTGCATCACTGGCAAATGTTTTCAAAGTAAGACAATGGAGATGATTTGGACATGTTTGCAGAATGCCTTGCAGAAAGGCAGAAGAGCGACAGCAGTGGAGATCAGCCTTATGTGTGAACAGCGACATGAAGACGATATAGATATAGATAGATGCATGTGTATGCATGTATATGTGTTTATGCCTGTATATATCTGTGTATATCTGTATGTATGTTTTTTTATTAGTACTTTTCCATCTTTCCAGATGATAGTGTTATAACTGCACTTTGAGGATTCATGGGACTCACAGCCCATGGCGATGGTACAAATTAATACAAGTCTAGCCTGTATGCTCAATGCATGCAAAGAGACCTTTACTTACTTTTACTTACACTGACATGGAATGACAATAGCGACTGCTACCCATCAAGCAATGGATTGCAAACTGTTTCTCCCCACGGCACTTAACAGCTAAAGTGGAAGCTGATGATGATTATGACAACTGACTGGTACAGCCACGTCATCCCTGCTCACGCATATGCACGACAGGCTTCTCTATTTGGCTGCCAGGTTACAACAATGACACCCAAATCTTTCATATTATCTGTGGCTATTTTTTTTCCAACAGTCTTTGCACATTTGTAAACATTTTTATGCCCGACCCCCCCCCCCCCCCCCCCCCTTTTCTCTCTCTCTCTCTCTCTTATACATAAACAATCACACCTGTAGTGTATACATATTACAGATTTACTCTTTCTCACACAATACATAATGTGTACACATATAAATGCAAGCACATGCACACATGTAAGCACATACATACATACACACACAATAATGTAGGAATGCACCCACAGAGAAGCATGCACACACACATATTCACACACACACATATACACACACACACATGCATGCACTACCATACAAAAATGCAGGAATTTAAACAAATACCCATACAGAATAGACACAAACAGAAGGGAAAGTACCACCACTTACATGGGAACTCATAAGTTCCAGGTTCTCCAATGATATTCCCAGTTTCTGCCATGGCTGTGATAGTTATAAAGAAGCGTCCATCCTTCCACAGGGAGACAGTGATCTTTGAATCTTTGGTCCTGTTGGTTATCTCAACATCATCACATTTTGTCTTCACCATGAAATGCTGTCAAAGAGGGTATCATATTTATTATTTTAAAAAGAAAATGTATTTCAGTTTGTGTTTCTAGACCTGCATGACCAAAATCTCAAGTATGAGAATCTTCTTCCTCTTTGTTCATGGGTTGTAAGATCCAATGGAAAGTCCTTGTTGTTCATTCATTTGGGCTTTGGCTTTGTGCCAGGGCCTGAGTTTTGTGTGAGCATCCATTTTACTGGCTCGTCTGTGAGCAGTTGGTTGTTTCTTGCCACTGCGGCAGATGCACTCTGACTTTAAAGGAAGTCCCCAATAAGTCGACTCATACGACATGTGTGTTGGAGAAGCAGTGGGTCTATTCTTGTTTCCCACAAAATTGGGGTCCTGAAACCCACATGGGGAGTATGAGAATCAAACAGCTACAAACCCTAGAAACACTGTTAAACCATATAACCCAGTATTTCCCAACTTTTGTTAGTCGCTGTGCCTTTTTTCAATTAAAATTTTTCCATGGCGCCCTAACCTAAGTGAAAGTATGACTATTCGTATATAAGATAAACAAATAAATAAATAAATAATAAACCCCGTGTATCTTTCAATATTTTGCAGCGCCCCTGTGAAGAGGTTGCGGCTCCCCGGGATGCGCAGTTTGGGAATCACTGATATAGCCATCACTTTGTATACAGAACTTTTCAGTGTTGCCAATATTTCTGTGGTCCATCATTTGTGTGGTTGAAATCTGGCTCTGTTGCTATTGTATCTCTATGAGACCTTTTTATGATAACATGTTAAAATTCTGGCAATCATTCTCAAGGACCTTGTACAACTGACTGCATTTTGCAGTAAAATTTCCCATGGCACAAGGTAGCCAGTCTCACATTAACCTTCCCAAGCTGATTTATTGTTACCATATGTATGGTAGGGTCCAAAACTGCTATCCTCTGCTTCCATCTAAAATGGATACCAGAGCCTCTTCTTGCAACATTAACCTTCCCAAGCTGATTGATTGTTACCATATGTATGGTAGGGTACAAAAATGCTATCCACTGCTTTCATCTGACATGGATACCAGAGCCTCTTCTTGCAACATTAACTTTCCCAAGCTGATTGATTGTTACCATATGTATGGTAGGGTACAAAACTGCTATCCTCTGCTTCCATCTGACATGGATACCAGAGCCTCTTCTTGCACCAATTAGGCTGACCTCAGAGATATTTAAATATGAAAACAAAATGCCAGGAGGATTTGAATCCTGGGTTCACAAGGCTAGTTGGTGAATGCTCTGCAAACTGTACTACTACTATGATTCTGCATCCTGTAATGTACCTAAAGAAAAGAGTGATTACCTTGAATTTATTTTCTTTGTCTGCAGCCGGGGGGAACGTCCAGAATATAGTTGCATTCTTCCCATCAAACACTGGCACTATATTGAAGGGTTTTCCCACATAAGCTGTGTAGAAAGATGTCAATTGCAGTCAAAAATAGGGTGTTAAAGTGCTGTGTAGAACTTGTAAAGCTGAATGCATGCGAGACAAGGAAAAAAAATGCAGACACTGAAAAACATGTATTGTTAACAGACAGGTTTTTCTTCTTCAAGAATGCAATGAAAAAAAAAAAAGTAAAGCTTCCTTTTCCACACCTTTAGGCCTATAGGGCATACAGAGCTAGACCTATATTTTTAATGACCAATCGGCACAAGAAAGGACATGTGGTCAGCATCACACCGGTCGCCTTTACTTCCTGGGACTGCACACGGCACCCACTCAATGTTGGGTCAACCTGGGAGTTATGGCCATTTTTGAAAAAAAAATCCGGCTCCGCCATGGAGTGAATCCACTACCTTCCAAGAATGCAATGATTATGGAACAAAAGAAACACAAATGAGGCAGCCCTCCATGAGCCAGATGAAAAACCACAAACTGATTACAGAAACTCTAAGTATGCATGTAAATTAGTGTGTGGACATGTCAGGTGAAGAAATTGACTAAAAAAATTGTTGACAACTTGCAGAACTGATGTGAAAAAAACAAAAAAAACAGCAAGAGGGAATCACAGAAATAACAATCTGGATGGCCCGGATGAGGCAGGGCTAGAACACTGTCCTAAACCATGACTCTTATAACCATGGCATGGCAAATCATGACCGCCTTCACTTACTGGCATGGCACATGATAATAATGATGATGATGATGCAAAGAGAAGACCTTTCATTTGCCTTCTGCGTGTAATGGGAGGTACAGTGACTAGATGTTTGAGAATAGCACAGACAGAGATGTCAATTCTGCCTTGATTGTCAGAAATACATGCATTGGCTATGAAAGCACAGAGGGCTGGAGAACTGGCCAGAGAAAGAGAGACATGCAATGAGCGCGACGTTCTATAAAGGACCTGCTGATTGATGATGATGATTATGCTCAGAAGTATTAAAATGGAGAGAGACTGGTTTCAACATCGTCATCAAGAGTCTTGCTGACTGACGTGGGCGATTATGCCTCTCTGCCACCTATGAGTTTCAACAGTGTGTATTAGTTCTTGTACCATGCCATGACGCAAGGCTGTCATGTGTTTCCTCATGCTGTCTTCCTTTATCTCTTTTTTCCACAGATCTTTCCAGAGGGTCACAACATGTTCCAGTTTTCTTCTTCTCATAACGTGACCAAAAAATGTCTGTCTTCTTCTGATGTTTATGACAGGTTTAGGGGCTGCCTTGAAGGGGCCACAGTGAGGGGGAAAGTTGTGGGTTCATTTCACTGCTGTACTCATTAGTTCATGGGTGTAAATTTTTTTCAGAGATCCCTGGGGACTGTTGCTGGAGCTGCTGAGTTTGTTATCTGTGCCACTCTCTTGGCAGGCAGCTAGCCATTCTGCGAAGGGAGCCGAGTCATATGGGGTAAAACTCGATGCAATGAAGCCGATCCTCTCCCATCAGGGCATGCTAGAAAACCACTTTGTCCATTGCCATCCTTTTCCCATCATTGATCAACTGCATGTCAACCTCAATTATTTCAGATAAAAACATTTACAGCGAGCAAAGTCACACAATGGCACTACCAGAAGACACCCTTGGGCTGGTGGCATCATCATAATCCAGAGGTCTTTTGAAGAATGCCATGCTCCTCGCGGTCTGCCTGAAACTGTTGCCAGCTATCCAGCCTCAGCACTTTCCTAAACAAGATTTCATTTAAATCATATACCCATATTTATGCTGGTTGGCCAGTGCCTTTCTTTCCTTCTGCTATTATTTTACCAATCCGCCGTGGTGCTTGATATAGCCAAAATATTTAAGTTTTTAAATGTTAAATGTTGAATTAAGAATTGACATCACATCACTCGGGACACTCCCATAAGTGCTCAGTCCCCATCTCCAGTAGCAAGCGAAGAGTTCCAATTCCGATGGTACCAGTGACCGTCTGATTATATATCTGTCTCATCCTTCCCCTGAGTGTCGAGCGTCGGCCAGATCCTGTGGTAACTCCTCACAGCGCCATTCTCCTTACACAGTAATGATCTATCTGCACCTCCGCACTATTTACTTGCTCCCAAAGGGCCCTCACAATATCTAACTTGTCATACAGAAATTCACCAAGTGGTGCACAGCCAGCATTTCAGTTTCTGAAACAGGATGCTGCTTACTAGGCAATCTTCCATGATAAGTTTCTTGGAATAATAATGTGGTAGTTTTTGCTGGTGATCCCTGGGGACTGTCACCGGAGCTACAGAGTTTGTTCTCAGTGCCACTACAGAGTTTGTTCTCTGTGCCACTCTCTTGGCAGGCGGCTAGCCGTTCTGTGGAGAGAGACCAAGTCATATGGGGTAAACCCTGGCGCAATGAAGTCGATCCTTTCGACTTTAACCTTTTCATTTTTTAACCTAGGTAAAATTAACACCTGTAAAATGAGATGCCTGAGAAAAATTGCTGACTTAACCATCCCAGACAAAAAATTCAAATGATATATCAGACAGACTGTAGGAAAAACACCATGCAGCAAAATTCACTGAGAAACAGAAGATCAGATGGTTTGGTCATTGAGTAAGAATGCTGCTAGAATAACTACCAATGAAGGCGCTACACATGAAAAGATAAGCAAGTGAAAGCAAGAGGCCGCTCTAGGAGAAGATGGACTGATGACATTAAAGAGCTTTCACATCTACATGGCATGACAAAAGACAATGCTGTCCATCAAGCAATGGATCACTAACTATTCCTCCCCACAACGCTTAATGGCAGAATGGAAAGTGATGATGATGATGATGAATGATAATGAGCCAGTTTAAATCTATGTTCAGATACTGAATATGTAAGAATTTTTTGCATTCTTCGTCCCTGATACTCTAAGACTGAGGTTTGAACAACGGATCAACATCATGGCATACAGGTAGTAACCCATAAGTGCCCCATTCTTCTTCTAACTCAAGTCTGAGTCCGAAAAAGCTCAGTATAGTGCATAGGCTTTGTTGCACCGGCGAGGATTCTGAAATATTTTGGATAGATACCCTAAGAGTCTTCCAGTAATACTGAAGTTTAGAAGTTTAATTATCTACTTACGGATTACTGTTGAATATGGAGCAGTTTCTTGTGATCCACGCTGATCAGTTCTGACAGTAAATACATAGGAAGTTCCATCTTGATACTCTAAGACTGAGGTTTGAACAACGGATCAACATCATGGCATACAGGTAGTAACCCATAAGTGCCCCATTCTTCTTCTAACTCAAGTCTGAGTCCGAAAAAGCTCAGTATAGTGCATAGGCTTTGTTGCACCGGCGAGGATTCTGAAATATTTTGGATAGATACCCTAAGAGTCTTCCAGTAATACTGAAGTTTAGAAGTTTAATTATCTACTTACGGATTACTGTTGAATATGGAGCAGTTTCTTGTGATCCACGCTGATCAGTTCTGACAGTAAATACATAGGAAGTTCCATCTTGCACGTATGGAAGGAAGAATTCTTGTTTGTCAATGATATAGTCAGCTGCTTCTTTCTCACCCACCTTCATACGGACTATATAGCCCTGAAAGATAAGTTAAAGTTCAACATTCATCAGTTTAGTTTGCCCTGTGGGTTCTGAGGTCCCATTTTGGGGGGGGGGGGGGGGGAAAGAGAATAGACCTAGTGACAACTAGGAGCCAGTTTAGGGACTAGAGCTTGTCTGTGGATTTGAAAGTCATGAGTTCAAATCTGAAAGAAGCCTGACATGTTTTTTTTTTAAATAATGGTTTTGGCTCCCATGTTGACCCAGTCCTAAATGAGTAGCCAGGTAAAGTCCTGGGAAGTAAAGGTGGCTGGTGTGATGTTGACCACATCATCTACAGAATGCTTACTGATCTATAAAATACAGGCATATATCCAGCAGAGAAGCCACCGTGGTGTAGTGGCTAGATGCAGGCCTACGGATCGGAATGTCATGCGTTCGGGCCCTGATGGAGTCAGACATGACCTTGGCTTCCAGGTGGATACAGCCTTGAATGGGTCCCAGGTACAGCCATGGGAATTAAATGTCGCTGGCATGATATTGACCACGTCACCCACCAAGTGCTGACTGATCTATAAAATATAGGTCTAGCCCTATATGCCCAATGCCCCAGAAGGTGTGGGCAAGAGTCCTTTACTACTTTAGCAGTGACAACCGGCAAACAATGGGGAAAAGAAAGCAGGGGGGAATGGCAAAAGCATTAACATCTGGAAGACTGGATAATATGGAAACATGGAGAAGGCAATTACTAATAAACAACAAACATTCATTAACTGGTGCCTATGCAGTATAGAGGAAATAAAATGGTATGATAGAATCACTAGTGAAGAGCTTAGGGAGAGAACTAAACAAGTTCCAGTTGACTGAGAGGTGAAGAAAAGACGTACATGGAGAAAACCTGAGAACAATATAACTAGAATGTCTTTGCACTGGAATCCACAGGGGCATAGAAATAAAGGAAGACGTAAAAAAAAATATATGTAGTAGGGAGCTAGAGAGTGAAGTTAAAAAGATGGGTAGGACAATGGGAACAGCTGCATGTGATAGTAAAGGACAGAACGACTTGGTGTGAGTTGGTAAAGGGCCTATGTTTCATTGAAGGCTAGAAAAGAAATTTAGGGAAGAAGAAAAAGTGATCAGTTAGGAGTCTGCTGAAAGACAGATAGTGCAGTCTAGAAGTAAACCACAATATAATGTGCCAAACGCCCTGTTTCAGGCCCAAATGAAGAGGACAAAAGAAGATGCATGAAAGACAGATACTGCAGTCTAGAAGTAAATCACAATATAACGTGCCAACCACCATTTTTTAAGGCTAAATGAAGAGGAAGCAGAAGAAGTGGAAGATACATGGAAGACAGATACTGCAGTCTAGAAGTAATCCACAATATAATGTGCCAACTGCCCTGTTTTAAGGCCACATGAAGAGGATGCAGAAGAAGCAGGAGATTCTCTAATAACCCCCAAGATTAGAATGATGTAAGAAATACTGCCAATCTGGTCAATATATATATATATATATATATATATATATATATATATATATATATATATATATATATATATATATATATATATATATATATATATATATATATATATATATATATATATATATATTTCCTCGACATACAACCTATAATTCTTATGACCATCCACACTTACAAACACAGAGTTGAGTTGAGATGAGTCAAGAATTGGCATCACAGCACTCAGGGCATTCCTATGCATGCTCCGTCCTCATCTTCAGCAGCCAGCACAAAGTTCCAATATTGATGGTACCGGTCACAATCTAGCTATATGTCCGTCTTGCCTTTCCTCTGAGTGTAGTGAGCCGGTCAGACCCTCTGGTTACACCCAGGTGCCTCATTCTCTTCAGGCCATAATAATCTTGTTTCTCTACTGATTTCGTTGCTTGTTCCCAAAGAGCCTATTCACATATACTTACAACCACACCCAAAAAAAAAAAATCACAAAAAAATAAAAAGATAGCGACAACTGTAGGGTTAAAAAGTTCCTTGAACTGATATAATAGAGTACATATTATGTACAAACAAAGACTGAAAGTTTGTGTCTAATGTAAAATTGTTATAACCTGCCTGCTTCGCTGTGCTTTTTTTAATGGCCAAAATTATTTGGAAGCACTAGCACACAAAACTGTCTTCCGCTTGATGAATAAGTGTATGTATGACAACTTAGTCCCGTCCATTTCTTGATGCTGTCATTCCAGGTTCTTCTTTGTCCTCCTCTTCTTTAGTTACCCTTAATGTTCCTTGAAGTACACGTACAGTCTTTGCAATCAAATAATTTCCCACCATATGCCCAAACCAAGCTAGCTTGCGACTTTTCACCACTGCCAAGAGAGGCTCCTGATGTCCTGCAAGGTTCAGTTTGTTAGCTAGCAAATGACCAAAAAAAAAATGTGTGTGGCAGTCAAACAGCGAAAAACTTACTTCTGCTAGTGGTGAATTCTCTGAGCAAGACGGGTTCCAAGTGATGTTCATGCTAAAGTGTTCCTGGACCCGCGTCACATTCACTCGAACATTCTTAGGTGGGGCTGTGATGTCTGAAATCACATTTGCATGTATTCATTAATAAAGAGCAGAAACTGAGTTCAGCATTCAAGGCTATGCAATGCAGATACTAAACAGCATGAAGAACCAATGGCACAACACTTGCGAGCAACGACTTTGAGATGATGCATCTTTCCTTTGGCAATTTATGGATGTGAATCGCGGACTCCATTTAGTCACTGAAGGGAAAAAAATCAGAGCCTGTGAACTGATATGCTAAAGAAAAATGATGAAGAAAAACTGTAATGTTTACTATCTGCATTTGCTCTTGCACTTATGCATGTTGTGAATCTGGACTCACAATCAACAAAAATAAGATACAAATTATAGTGCAAGGTGCTAATGAAAGACCAGCGGTCAAACACTGATAGTGAAGAGCTGGAGACAGTTGACCAATTTACATATCTGGGATCCACAATGAATAAGAAACTATTACTGGATTAAGAAATCAACATCAGGATAGGTAATGCAGCAACAACAATGAGCAGACTGACAACATTTTTAGGAGAATAGGAAGCTTATGATGAAAACAAAAACTCCTGTCTGTTAGACTTGTGTTCTCAGCACTCCGTTTTAATGACAGTGAAACTTGGCCAACTTTTTCGCACCAGGAGAAGCAGCAAAAGAACACTCATATGTGATGCCTAAGTAAGAATACCTGGCATTAAGTGCCAAGACAAGATCAGAAATACTGAGGCAGTGGAAAGAGCAGTTATCACAACAGATTTCTCACAGGCATGGGTGGCTGGGGTCAAACCTAGAGAATGGAGGATGGTAGAGTCCCTAAAAACATCCTCTGTGGTGAATTACAAATAGGCAAAAAATAACAAAGTCAGCCTCTACTATGATACACAGATCTTTAGAAATGGGACATGAATGATATAGGTATTGAGGTCAATATGTGGGAACAAAGTGCCAGGGACCGAGTTGTTGTTTTTTTCAATTTTTCTTTAGGGGGAAAATCAGGAAAAGAATGTGAATAAAGTGAAAAAATGATTGCAGATAAGTTGAGAGCTGGGCATCTGAGAAGAAGCACACTAGACACATGTGATGGCAACAAAGGTTCTCAAATACCATGTTCTAACTGTGGATGGCTTTTCTTAACAAGGGTGGGGTCTTGCTAGTCACAATCACCATCACACATGGGCTGGCTGTGATTCCCACATCTTCCCACAGCACAATATAACACTATCATCTGGAAAAATGGAAAGGTGCCAACATGTAGGTAGGTAAGTAGGTAGAATGATACATAGATAGACAGAACACAGACAAACAGATTGACAGAAAGATAGACAGATCTAGGTGGATGGATGGACAGCCTGACAGACGGATGGAGACACAAAAATACAGGTAGACAAGACAGATTCTCACCTTCCATAGTTGAAATATTCCTGAGGTCAGTGAAAGGGCAAGTCAGGAATGTAGGCTGGATCCAGACCAAGTATTTCTCACAAGCAAACAGGCCAGCCAGCTCATGTGAGGTTTGTGAGGTTGTCAGGTTTACTGCTGCACTGTTCTCATCGTGTGTGTAATGGATGAAAAATTGCTGCCAATGAGAAACGTTATACAAATTATTATGCATTCAGAATAACATATTGCAATGTTTAACACACACACACACCCATTATAGTTATATAATGAACAAATACACAAACTTTATTTTCAAAGGTTTCAGAAGCGCACACGGAGTGTTACTTAAACAATGGAATGAAACCTGGCATCAGAAGGAATAAAATTTCTTCTACTTCACAATCACCACCTGTAAACTCTAGCAAAAATTTCTCATTGTTTGTCCTCCTCTGAATTTAGTCTCGTTCCAGAACCCCAGTGTTGGCACATCCGTTTCACAGATCTGATTTTTCTGTATGCAGACTGCTGGTTCCTTGCCTCTCAGGCAGATGCGCTCTGACTGCAACGAAAGCCTCCAATAAGTCAACTCTTACGACATGCTTGTTGGAAAGGCAGTAAGTCTATTCTTGTTTTCCCTACAAAAAGTGCCCCGGAATCCACACGGGGAGAATCACATTAAGAAACTGGAAAGCATTTGTTGAAGTCGTCGATGAATAATTTTTTTTCCTGACATAGTTTTTTTTTCAGTTCTAATGTAAAATAAAACAACAACAAAACACACTTTGCAGTGAACAATGGCACTTCCCCCCCCCCCCTTCATGGTGAGAACTGTTATCCCTTTTTTCTAAAAAAAAAGCAAAAGCCTTGCTCTTTATGCTTTATTTTAGCACTACCTCCAGCATCACATTTCTTAAAATTTGTATTTGTTTCATGCTGGTCCAACCTCAAGCAGATATCTGGAAATGTCCTGGGAAGCAAAGGTGGCCACCATGATGTTGACATCACCACTGAGTGCAGACTATAAAAATATGTGTCACATACAATATATCTAATGTGCCAAAAGTTAGAAAAGGGTCCTTTATGTTTACATTTTACAATATTTCAATTTTGCCATAAAGTTTTGTGATGTTTTTGTATACAATCTAGTGATTACATGTCAGGGAACACAAGTTACTCAACTATTCATACATCTAAAATCCAGAGAGAATTATCCTGGTCAATCTATGCTTGCAGTCTTCTTCTTCTTCTTCTTCTTCACTTCCTCTTTTACCGCTGTGGGTGTCGAGGGAGATATAAGGTTCTGTTTCTGGCTCTTCTGGCAGCCTCGACCATAGGCACATCGTGCTGTTATCCTTCCATCTTGTTCTTGGTCTACCTCTTGCTCTACGACCTTCTTCTCTTTCCATGTATGCTTTGTATGGTATGGTGTCACAAGGCATTCTCTCTAAGTGGGCAAACCATTTCACTTGCTGTCTTTGTATGTAATTTAGAATTGGTTCTGTGCCAACTTTTTCTCTTATGATCTCATTCCTGATCTTATCTCTTATGGTCACTCCTACAGCCCTTCTCAGACATCTCATTTCCATGGTTACTAATTTTCTTTTATGGTTTGTTGTGAGTGACAGTCACCAGGCTAATTAGTGAAAAGCACAAGATAAAGACACAATTATGAATGTATGTAAGTTTTACCCCACCAGGACATCAAACAAAGCGTTAAACACCCAATGACACAAAATGCCACCATGCGGATGAGAATCACCCGTGCAGAGGTCCCAGAAACCCCTTTCAGCCAATAGGCCATAATTATGGCCCTGCTATTTTTAGGGCTATTTTTAGACAGGGTTGCGCTCCAAATAACAAAATATTTCATCCCACATGGGGACGACTAATTATGAAGTAACATTTATGTAGTGGTGCCTTCAATTATTGTATTTTTCAGTGTATAAGACAATGTTTTCCCAAATTTTTAAGTTTAAATTGGGGATTGTCTTATACACAGAATGTGTTTAACACATTTATGTTGTAATTTTTGGATTTAAAAAAAATAGGAGCTGTCATATAAAGGGGAGTATCTTATACATTGGGAGAGGGGAGGGGTGGGATGTGGTACTGACTATAGCATACGGATCTCCGTGTGTTAGGTCATACTTGAGATAAATCTGTGTCTACAGTCACTAAATGTTTTCCCAAATTTTTAAGTTTAAATTGGGGATTGTCTTATACACAGAATGTGTTTAACACATTTATGTTGTAATTTTTGGATTAAAAAAAAAATAGGAGCTGTCATATAAAGGAGAGTATCTTATACACTGGGGAGGGGGGGGGGGGGGGGGGGGGGAGGGGTGGGATGTGGTACTGACTATAGCATACGGACCTCCGTGTGTTAGGTCATACTTGAGTACTTGAGATAAATCTGTGTCAACAGTCACTAAGCTAATTAATGAAAAGCACAAGATAAAGGAACGTTTCTGTAGTGGTGTGTCCAGTTACTTGCTTTCGCACACAGACCTCCGTGTGTAAAGACATAACTTGAGTTAAATCTGTGTTGGCAGTCACTAAGCTAATTAGTGAAAAGCACAAGATAAAGATTAAGGGGGCAGCGTTAGCGCAGTCAATAAGAGATCTCGCTTTTAAATCCAGCTGCGACTCGCTGCAGCCCACGGCTGGTGTTCGAAACCGGGCAGTTCCTCGGGTTTCACCCAGCCTCTAGGTAATGGGTACCAGAGTTAATACTCTGGGGTAAATGGAGGAACGTCGCTGTAGCTACAGAGTTGCATGCGGATGGCGACACAGGCAAACAGTGTGTGCAATGAATCTAGTTCACATCTCCTGACTTCACCGTTACCTTGTTACAAGATAAATAAACGATTATATGGTGATGTCTCTAATTACTTACTTTCGCATATGGACCTCCATGTGTTAAGTTATACTTGAGTAAAATCTGTGTTGGTCCTACCAGGTCAATATCACTGAAAACAACGGTTGGTTTTGTTCCTGGGGATTTTAAAAGCAGAGAATTAGATCATCACATCCTAATCCCTCTTTCAATAAACCCCCATCAATGGAGATTAGAGAAAAAAATTCCCAAATGCTAAGTAGAACCACTTTTAACATATGGCTGTGAATATTGTACAATTAATCAACAAGCCAAACAATTTTCTTGAGGAATTAGAGATGTAGTTTTATAGAAAAATTCTTAAAATATATTTAAAAAAAAAAATTGCAATTAAGATGTTTTAAAAGAGGCTATGACCCAAAACCACTTATCATTTTCATCAAAAGAAGACAGTCCCTGTCTGACTACCTTATAGGAAGAGAAAAATTAGAACAAATAAAGTTCCAGAATTTGACTTCTGCGTACACATCTGTTTTACAGCACTGGCTTATTTATATGCAGGCTGCTGGTTCCTCAGCTCTCAGACAGATGCATTCCGACTCCGAAGGAAAAACCCCTAAGACATTAAACATTCAGGTGGAATGACAACAAACAGTGCCACCCATCAAGAGCTAGACCAACCCCATGACACTTAAGGGCAAAAGCGGAAGATAGTTATGACTAACCTTCTCCCTTTGAGAAGCTGCAAACCTGGCACATCCATCAGTGACTAATCTTCGTAAATGCTATTCAACCGGCACTGCTGCAGTGACGTGTCCCAAGAAGCCTAATTACCAGCAGTAGTTCTGTTTGCACCTGTGCAGTCTAGGTCTCCGATTTTACATTTACTAAAAACAGCATTTTGATTGGGGCAAAGGGGGTGTCTGTGGCTTAGGCGTTGCGAATGTGCTTCGTAATGCCGGGGTGCTGGGTTCGATCCCTGCTGCGGATGATTTGTCTTGCGCTGGTTTCGACAGTGGTGCCGACAGCTAACCGTTCAGTAAGCAATGGCAAACTACTGTAAGTAAAATTTGCCTAGAAAAACCACAACAGCCAATGAATGCTGGGGTTGGTTCTGCTACGTCCTGTAAAGGATACGCAATTAACTAAGAGGGTGTATTGTTGGGAAGGGGAGGGGGGGGAGAATGTGGCTCTTTGAAGGGCCATTGTAATGTCACAGTTTAGCTTGACCAGGCAGATGAACAGCGATAATGTCAAGGAGTCAAGTAAGAGTTATTTAGATTTTTTTATATCCAAGGGAGTGAAATCTATTTAATTCTCTGCTTCATTCATATTTATTTCCCCCCTTCATTTATATAGGTGAATATTTTTTTTTTTAATGACTTTTAAGGAATTGGCAGAACCATATCATATTTTTCTCCCAAGGGGTTACCGGGGCAAAAGGGTTAATTACTTAAGAAATTCCAGCATTATATGCTAGATGCACCTTCAGGGGTCCTTTACTCTGCTTAATTACTTGATAAATCTTCTTTCTAAAGTCCATGCTATGTAGTGTTGGTAGTCATGTCTATCCACAACCTTCTGTCTCGTGTACTTTCAATCAACTCTGACAAAGAAGATCCTCTATGCCATGATGTAAAACTGTCCTGCACCTGCCCCTCCTCCCCTCCAACTTTCCTACTGTGATGAGGTACTTCAGTTTTCTCCTTCTCATCACATGATCAAAGAATGTAGACTGTCTATTTTACCTTGTGTCACCTGTCGCTCTGCCTCTTCTCCACTCCAACTTTCCTACTGTCATGAGGTACTCCAGTTTTCTCCTTCTCATCACATGATCGAAGAATGCAAACTGTCTTTTTACCTTGTGTTACTTGTTATGCGTACTGACATTCTAGCAGATCTGTCAACCCATTTGTGCTCAGTTCTCCAATGCAGCAACCACCTCAGTAGCTCTATTCTCACCACACCCAGTAGGGGTTGGTTAGCTTATCTTCTTTCTTTGCTCCACAACCAGTTCCTGCCAGCTTGTCCTCGTTTAATACACATTTCCAACTGGCAATTCATCATCTCTGACCTCCTTTGTCTCAAGGCCTCTGGAATGCAGTGCCTTCAGTATGTCTGCCCTGTCCATACCTCTTCCTTCACTAACCACTACACATCTGGCATGTCTGCCGGCTCCATCATTTTCTTTCACCCTGGCATATCCTGTTGTGTACGGCTAAGAGACTGTTTCTTGAGGTAAGATTTCTGGATGCTGTCAACCCATCTGAGGTGAAGTTTGCCAGTCTTGACCTTCTTCAAACAAAAACACACAAAAACTCTTATGAAAAGTTTCCAGAATGCACTACCTTTCAAATGAACCTCTCCGTTCTCCATTGTGGTGCCATAGGGAAGAATCTTTGGACCAAAACTGTGGTCCGCATGCACAGTCTGCAAACTGACATACACGACGGTTCCAGGACACAAACCAGTCACTGCAATAACAACAACAAAATAATAATAACAACATAATAATGACATCATTTATTAATTCCCAGGTCAAATTATAACATTACCACACACACACACAAAAAAGGAATTCATTAACTATAATAAAGTTAAAGTGAAAGTTAGTAACTTTTTTTTAAAATTAGTAACCACGGAAATGAGATGTCTGAGAAGGGCTGTAGGAGTGACAATAAGAGATAAGATCAGGAATGAGATCATAAGAGAACAAGTCGGCATAGAACCAATTCTGGATTACATACAAAGACAGCAAGTGAAATGGTTTGCCCACTTAGAGAGAATGCCTTGTGACACCATACTATACAAAGCATACATGGAAAGAGAAGAAGGACGTAGAGCACGGGGTAGTCCAAGAACAAGATGGAAGGATAACATCAGAGAAACTCTAAAACAGCACGATGTGCCTATGGTCGAGGCAGCCAGAAGAGCTAGAAACAGAACCTTATATCTCCCTCGACACCCACAGCGGTAAAAGAGGAAGTGAAGAAGAAGAAGAAGAAGAAAGTTAGTGAGAAGCAGCTGGCTGAATAGTTAAATGCTGAGCTCTAATGTGGAAGACCTGGGTTCGAATCCTGGGTAAGGTTGGGCATTATTTTCTGTCTGGGGCAAAATAAAATTCTCACCTGTACAGTCCGCGGCGATATCATAAGCCATGGGGCCCTAAATCCTCAGGCCCAGAGAACCCCTGCCTACACCGCAACGGTGGTATAATTAAGGCAGTAATTGGCAGAAAGTTAGTCGCAAGTAAAGATGGCCACCTCATGCTGGCCACATCGCACGCTGAAGGCTGATTGGTCAGTAAAACTATGGGCTGAATGCTCAATGTGTTGACAGTGTCTTTTACTTTGACCATATTCTAATTTATGTCTCAAAGCCTGAAAATGTAGGCTTTGGGGATGAGCTGAGTTGAGTTGCTTCAAGAATTGACATCACAGCGCCCGAGGCATTCCCATAGGTGCTCCGTCCCCATCCTCAGCAGCCAGCGCAGAGTCCCAATACTAATGGTGCCGGTCGTAGTCTGGCTATATGTCCGTCTTGCCTTTCCTCTAACCGTAGTCTGACGGCTGAACCCCCAGGTATTTGGCGATGAATATCACCACAGCACTTCAGACAGACCCAAAGGCGGTCAGGTACCCTCTTTAATAGCCTCCCAAGCATAATATGACTGATCATACCCATTCCATATTGATTAATCAAATCTCCTGTACCATTTTTGATAGGTTCATGTCTACCACCTCAGAGTGTACCCCATTTGCACCAGTTTGGACAGTGATTCAGATTCATGTTTATTATCTCCTTGGTCATCTGTGCCTTTACTTTACATTACTTTAGTTTGCCTTACTCTACTTTACATTACTTTAGTTTGCCTTACTCTACTTTACATTACTTTAGTTTGCCTTACTCTACTTTACATTACTTTAGTTTGCCTTACTCTACTTTACATTACTTCAGTACTGCAAAAGAGCCTCCACCTGTGGTGTAGCAGCTAGACGCTAGCCTGCGGGTCTGAAGGTCGTGGGTTCAAATCCGGAGGGTGCTGGACTTTTCCTAAATTTAAATGACCGTGGCTCCCAAGTCAACTCAGTCTTAAATGGATACCAAGCAAAAGTCCTGGGAAGTAAAGGCAGCCAGCATAATGTTAAGCATTTTCACCAAGTGTTGATTAATCTATAAAATATTGGTCCAGTCCTGTATGCCCAATATGCCTGAAGATGTGGAAAAGCGTCCTTTACCTACTAATGTCTTTCTTCTTCTGCCCTTGAAATGGCAGTTGGCAAGTTGTGCTGTGGTTTACAGCTAGGCTGTAATATCTGTGCCATCTGACCCAACACATCCGATTTCAGCAAACATCTAGTTAGTCGCCTTTTATGACATGCTTGTTGGAGGCAATCATCTTGCGCTGGTTTGGCCAGTGGTACCGAGAGCTGACCGTTCAGAGGTGATGGCCCGTTCAAAAAGTGATGGCCCGTTCAGAAAGTGACGGCAAACTCCTGAATGTCAAAATTTGCCTAGAAAAACCACAACAACCAAAATATGCTGGGGTTTGTTCAGCATTGTCCTGTGAAGAATACAAAACTAATTTTGTTGGACCTCGGGGGCCGTGGTCCCCCCCCCCCCCCCCCCCACTAAAAAAAGGGGCACCAGGACCAATATGGGAAATCTAGTACAGTACATTTAATTCCTTGACTTACCAGCAACATTTGTCACAAGCTGGCAACATGCAGAATTCCTGACTGTGGCTGATGGAAAATGACATCATCTAGAAGATATGTCTATTCTTAGCCCCCCCCTTCCCCAACAGAGTACCAGAACCCACATGGTGAAACTGCTGTATTTTATTCCCTGACTTATCAGCGACACTTGTCTGGGAGCCAGCAACATGCAGCATCATGACACTGACTGTGGCAGCCAGAAAATGGCATCCCCTAGAAGCTGTAGGCCTATCCTTCTCCCCCCCCCCCCTGCCCCAGTCCATCCCCTCTCCTAAATTGGGGCCACAGAACCCACATGCGGGAAACTACTATATTTACTTTCCCGACTTACTTACCAGCGACACTTGTCTGGGAGCTGGCAGCATGCAGAATCATATCGCTGACTGTGGCTGCCGGAAAGTTGGCGTCCTCTTGAAACCGTACAGTGATCTGGTAACCAGTCACGTTGGTGGCTTTATTCCATTTCAGAGTGAAGCCAGTCTCTGTCAGATCACTGACTGTGATATTGAGGTCTGTGTCCACGGCAGGGACCACTTTGACTGTTGACTTTTCTGAAGCTGCGCTCTCGCCAGCTAGGGTTGATGCTGTGACCTTTAACAGGATATACAAAGTAATATAAGGATACTCTCTTTAATGTGTTTCCAGACTGTAACAGCAGAAGTGTTTGTGTATTCTGATTGCTTTAATAACTCTTTTAAAACTGTCTATACTGTCTGTAGTTTTCCCCCTTTCTCTTCTCACCATTTCTCCTTTTCTCTAGTGTGGTTCTGTCCCTTACAGGTTAGTGAATGTGTTTCACAATTTCATGATCCTTGACTATCAGAGTTCAATTTTCTAGACATGCAGTTTATTAAAACTAAAAAAAAAAAAACATTTTTGTGACTTGTGGACACTGGTTTGAGAGTTGCACTGTGGAAGAAACTGAGACCTCACCAGGTAATATTCCCAAAATCAGCAGTAGGCATACTGCACAGTTCCATTTCCCCTTTGCGGGAGGGTGATGGGGAGGGAGGAGATAAGAGGGCGAAGGTTTTTTGAGCCACAATGGACTGTGCAGGTCAAGATTTTACTTCGGTCCCTGAAAAAAACTCCATAAACTTAACAAGGCTCTGAAACCAGTTTTTCCAGACAAGAGCCCAGCGTTCTAACTATTTGGACAGCTCCTTCCACATGTTGCAACTTTACTTTTCTCTTTTTTCTGTCAATCTTCAATCTGGCATTAGTAGTACAGAGTTGCAAAACAGATGCATTATAAAGTGTTTTTGTGTGTTATCTACTGCTGCATAAACAAATGCATTATAAAGTGTTTTTGTGTTATCTACTGCTGCATTAACAAATGCATTATAAAGTGTTTTTGTGTTATCTACTGATGCATATATAAACGCATTATATAGTGTTTTTGTGTGTTATTTACTGATGCATATATAAATGCATTATATAGTGTTTTTGTGTGTTATTTACTGATGCATATATAAATGCATTATATAGTGTTTTTGTGTGTTATTTACTGATGCATATATAAATGCATTATATAGTGTTTTTGTGTGTTATCTACTGATGCATATATAAATGCATTATATAGTGTTTTTGTGTGTTATCTACTGATGCATATATAAATGCATTATAAAGTGTTTTTGTGTGTTATCTACTGCTGCATAAACAAATGCATTATAAAGTGTTTTTGTGTTATCTACTGATGCATATATAAATGCATTATATAGTGTTTTTGTGTGTTATTTACTGATGCATATATAAATGCATTATATAGTGTTTTTGTGTGTTATTTACTGATGCATATATAAATGCATTATATAGTGTTTTTGTGTGTTATTTACTGATGCATATATAAATGCATTATAAAGTGTTTTTGTGTGTTATCTACTGCTGCATAAACAAATGCATTATAAAGTGTTTTTGTGTTATCTACTGATGCATATATAAATGCATTACATAGTGTTTTTGTGTGTTATCTACTGATGCATATATAAATGCATTATATAGTGTTTTTGTGTGTTATTTACTGATGCATATATAAATGCATTATATAGTGTTTTTGTGTGTTATTTGCTGATATATAAATGCATTATATAGTGTTTTTGTGTGTTATCTACTGATGCATAAACAAATGCATGATAAAGTGTTTGTGTGTGCTATCTACTGATGCATATATAAATGCATTATAAAGTGTTTTTGTGTGGTCTCTACTGCTGCATAAACAAATGCATTATATAGTGTTTTTGTGTTTTCTACTGCTGCATAAACAAATGCATTATATAGTGTTTTTGTGTGTTATTTACTGATGCATATATAAACGCATTATATAGTGTTTTTGTGTGTTATTTACTGATGCATATATAAATGCATTATATAGTGTTTTTGTGTGTTATTTACTGATGCATATATAAATGCATTATATAGTGTTTTTGTGTGTTATTTACTGATGCATATATAAATGCATTATATAGTGTTTTTGTGTGTTATTTACTGATGCATATATAAATGCATTATATAGTGTTTTGTGTGTTATCTACTGATGCATATATAAATGCATTATATAGTGTTTTTGTGTGTTATTTACTGATGCATATATAAATGCATTATATAGTGTTTTTGTGTGTTATTTACTGATGCATATATAAATGCATTATATAGTGTTTTTGTGTGTTATTTACTGATGCATATATAAATGCATTATATAGTGTTTTTGTGTGTTATCTACTGATGCATATATAAATGCATTATATAGTGTTTTTGTGTGTTATCTACTGATGCATATATAAATGCATTATAAAGTGTTTTTGTGTGGTCTCTACTGCTGCATAAACAAATGCATTATAAAGTGTTTTTGTGTGTTATTTACTGATGCATATATAAATACATTATATAGTGTTTTTGTGTGTTATCTACTGATGCATAAACAAATGCATTATATAGTGTTTTTGTGTGTTATTTACTGATGCATATATAAATACATTTTATAGTGTTTTTGTGTGTTATCTAATGATGCATAAACAAATGCATTATAAAGTGTTTTTGTGTGTTATCTACTGATGCATATATAAATACATTATATAGTGTTTTTGTGTGTTATTTACTGATGCATATATAAGTGCATTATATAGTGTTTTTGTGTGTTATCTACTGATGCATAAATGCATGTTTGTTTCTCATCACCGGTACCACTTGTTCCACGTACTGACTTGCTTTATTACACCTATTCCTGTTTGACTGGTTTGTTAAAGGCACTATAATTCTGGGAAGCCACACAAAAAGCAGGGTCATCTTCAACTTGGGATTGTCTTTTGCACAGAAAAACATGGTACACACAATACACACATGCCATTACCACTACATACCCAGAAGTCATAAAAGGATCCTGGCTGCACATTTGGCACTTTGTCTCTGTAGATCTGTTTATTTGTTCTCTCATCAACATGACTCCTTTGTGAGATAACACCTGAAAGTGTTTTACCAGTGGCATCTTTCTGCTGGTGGTAAATCTGTAACATCAAGCAAATTCAATGCTGACTGTTACTATTTCATGAGCAAATATATAAATGTATGGATGTTTATGCAAAAGGAAAGTTCTGGAACACGAAACTGAAGTTCAGAAGTGAATGAACAACTAGAACTTTCTGCTGACGTTTAGTTTACAGCCAGTGAACACCATGAAGAAGAAGAAGAAGAAAGATCAGGAGGAGCAGGAGTAATCAAATCACACCTCATGTGGGTTCTGGGGCCACAGTTTTAGAAAATGAGATGTTGAGTTAAAAACTAACATCATAGCACTCGGGACATCCCTGATAAGCGCTCTGTGCCTATCTTCAGCAGACAGTATAGAGTTCAAATTCTGATGCTACCAGCAGCAGCAAGTTTTTGTTTGTCCATTTGGTCCACCTTGAGAATGGCTCACACGGGCATATCAACACAGTGGGGGCTGAGTGGTCTCGAGGTATGGTGTCCGCCTTGAGTGCTTAAGGTCCCGGTTCAAAACCTAGTGAAGGCTGGGGGTTTTTCATGTGGACTTCTAGTAACTTCCCCTGGTCTCTGAGTAGTAAGACCGGATGCCTGTGTGTATTGTTGCGTACGTACTCAGGCAGTGTAACAAATGTTGATCAACACAGATGTTGATCTGTTGAAAAAACATAAACATATCAACTCCACTTTATGGTCATCCTAGGGACAGATTCTCTACTGGGAGCAATGGCCAACACAGCTAGGATCGTTGTTTCATTCAAAGACAGAGTGCACCTGACAGAGAGGCAAGTGCAATGACTCTCTTTACATTTAGTTTGGCTCAAGTCTTTTGCAGACTTCTCACTCGTGCACTGACAGTCAACTCAATAGGTGAAAGATGGATGACATTGAACGACACAGTGCGATGTCAATATTTATTGAGCGGCGTGGGGGCCACATGGTGGTAGAGGTTGTTGACAGAAAACCGCCGGAAGGCCGCAAATTAAGTAGCCGGAAGCCCGCAATGACCCGTGACCGCGGCTCGGCTGGATATTTTGCCGCCGCCATCTTTGTCGACCATTTGTTGGAGGATAGCCAAAAGTCCTTTACACAACGGCAGATGAAAATAACAATTCTCTTTGACACTCAAACTTAAACATGTTCAGCACTGACTGTGTCAGTTCTTAGCTGAAGGCCAGTGGAAACTAACAAACACATCAGATTCATGCTTTCATTTATAACTTGATACAAACTTTTTCTCTGCTTTACATGTGTATAGTTTCTTGACCCAAATGAGACAGGCCACTAGATCTTTCTAGGGCATCAAATAATCTTCTGTCGCCCACATTCAAATTGTGCCCACATCCGAATTCTCATGTTTTCCATTTCGCACGGGTTTAGTGAGATTAATTTGGCCAACATTTTCCCCGTGCATCCCAGTTCGTACTCATTAAATTCAAATATCTAATTCACAATCATTACCTGACATGATACCTATTGTAACATAATTTATCAGGGAGAAAATGGTTTACTACATTAGGAACCAACAGTCGTTACACAATATGGCAAGATCTGTAAAAAACAGGTGTGGAGGCAACACTCAATTTCTGGAACACCACCATAGTCCAGAATTTAACAAACAGTTAGGACTTTCCACCAGAGTTCACAGCCGATAAACATAAAAAAGTGAAGAAGAAGCAGAATACTCACTGTGTAATACTGTATCTGTCCATTTGTGAGCAGCGGTCTCAGCCAGCTCAGATCCACAGCGTAGGATACAGGATAGTTCTCCACCTTGACTGATGTACTGAGATTTCTTGGGGCTGAGGGAACTGCAAGAGAACAGCACAGATGACAACAGGTGAGACTTAAAAAAAAACATGCAATGGGTGAGGCTAAAAAAAACATCCACGTGGTGCATTTATTACAGCTTAACTGTAAACTAGAACACCCAAAAAAGGCTAGTAATTAGACATTTGCCGAAATTAGATGTAGTGGGCTGAAAGGCCCAGATATCATAGCCCAGATGTAAACCACAACACAACCCCATTTTAAAGGGCTAAGACAGAAGAAGAAGACAAATACATAATGTCTGAGGTGAAGTTTAAAAAAAATAAACGTAAACACAATGAGTGAGGCTTAAACAATGGTATATGCTGCAACTTAAAGAGTGAGGCTTAAACAATGGTATATGCTGCAACTTAAAGAGTGAGGCATAAACAATGGTATATGCTTAAAGAGTGAGGCATAAACAATGGTATCCCCTGTGTGGGATCCGGGGCCCCATTATAAGCAAAACTAGAATAGACCCACTGCCTCCCCAAAAAGCATGTTGTAAGAGTCGACTAACTGGGGGCTTCCTTTCAAGTCGGAGTGCATCTGCCTGAGAGGCAAGGAACCAGCAATCTGCATACAAATAAGTCAGATCTGTAAAACAGATGCACATGCAAAACTCAGGTCCTGGAACAAAGCCAAAGTCCAGAAATGGATGAACAACCAGGTCTTTCCACTGGAGTTTATAGCCATTGAACGCAAACAACAACAACAACAACAATGGTATATGCTGCAACATAATGAGTGAGGCATAAACAATGGTATATGCTGCCCAACATAATGAGTGAGGCATAAACAGTGGTATATGCTGTCCAACATAATGAGTGAGGCATAAACAATGGTATATGCTGTCCAACGTAATGAGTGAGGCATATACAGTGGTATATGCTGCAACATAATGAGTGAGAAATAAACAGTGGTATATGCTGTCCAACACAATAAGTGAGGCATAAACAATGGTATATGCTGCAACCTAATGAGTGAGGCATAAACAATGGTATATGCTGTCCAGTGGTATATGCTGCAGCGTAATGAGTGAGGCATAAACAGTGGTATATGCTGCAACATAATGAGTGAGGCATAAACAATTGTATATGCTGCCTAACACAATGAGTGAGGCATAAACAATGGAGTATGCTGCAACATAATGAGTGAGGCATAAACAATGGTATACGCTGCCCAACATAATGAGTGAGACATAAAGAATGGCATATGCTGCCCAACGTTCAGTATTAACAGAGAATTACGTACAGTGGTACCTCGACTTGCAAACCACTCTACATACAAACTTTTAGAGATACAAACTTTTGAAATATCCCATTTTGACTTCTATGTATGAACCTAGATTGGAGATCCAAACTGTGATCAACTGCACACTTGCATGCTTGCAGTTACTACAGCGTATTCATCTGGAGTATGACGCAACAAGTAGTGTATGCAACGTATGCTGCCCCTACTGTGTCTGATGATTTGCACTGGAGGAACCTTACAGTGAAACTGACATTGTAGACACAGTTGTCTCCCTGGGCAAGATCATGGATTTGGAAGTTGAAGAAGCAGTCACACAGGATCTGTCAGAGGAGCATAGCACTGAGCCGACCACTGAAGAGCTAAACGAGTTAGGAACCGAACAGGAAAAAGTAAGGGATGAGGAGGAAGAGCAAAAGTCTTCAGAGAACAATGACAGCAATAAAAAAAAAATACTAATAAATACAAATTTGTAATGGTATACACAATGCATATTTAGTGACTAAAAGTACTCCTTCTTATTCGTAATCAATTTTTTTTTTGGCATTCTCCTAATTTAGGTAAGGTTAGTTCTATTTTTACTAATTTTTTTATAAAAATTTTCAGTCTAAGAACGAATTAACCGATTTCACATAAGATGTAATGGGAAACTTTTGGAGACAAATCTATAAGTGCTTAAAAGCCATCTTCTGTGTATCCCTCAGCATGTGGCAATTGATAACACCAGTTCTGTGTTCGTTTACTATTCCTCTTTGGCTACCTGCATAGTGTTCATGACTGTCAATACCTTTTTTGAACTGAAGTTCTTGTAGTCTTTTTAATGTTGCTCATCTCATGAATTACCTATTTATCTGTCCTGCCTCCTTGACAGCATTAAGAACACTGGCCCGGTCCACTGCTTGTCCTGAACATAATTACATAACTACAACAGTATAATCAAGGACTCCACGACCACAAGTATAAACTTACTTCCTTCAGCAGTGACTATTTGGTAACTCTTCACGACACAAGCAATACCACGGATCACTGTTGAGAATACAAAGTGATAAGCAGTTTGAGGCTGTAGATCGTTCACGGGAAATGACTTATGATCTGCCGCAGAAATAAGCACATTTTTCCACGTCAGGTTAGCCATGCTGAGACCTGATATATTTTGCCTGCAAATGAACAAAACAAAACAAAAAAATCAGAGGTCATGAGATATTAGTGTTGCTAGGACACACAATGAGGAAATGATGTAACAGGAAGTGACCGGGAAATCTGACCAACACTCTGCACTCAGAGAAAATGGTATGGGTACCATCAGTACTTGACTCTTAACTGGCTGCTGAAGTTGACGATGGAGCACCTATGGGAATGTTTAGAGGACTGTAATGTCAGTATTTAGCTCAGCTCAATTTAATATTCAGAAATGACTGTTTACTGATTTCAGACTCAACATCATAACACACTGGGCATACCCACAGGTGCTCTGTCTCCTGCTGCAGTCTGAAAGTGTAGATCAGGGCTATTCAACTGGTGGTCAGTGGGTCAAATGTGGCCTGTGACAGCTTAGCAAGCAGCCGACAGAACATTGCAACTTGTATTATTTCACTGATCTTTCTATCCTGGGGCTTGGGCTCCCGGGCCTGTGCAGGTCTCCATTTTGTAAATTGTGGCCACTGAGTGAACAGCTGAACAGCCCTGGTGCAGATGCTAAATGTTCTCGTAGCCCACTGATTATACATACTCTTCCTTTTGTACGTCCCTCCTTGCTGGACCGACTCCTAATTCCATGTTCACACATTCTTACACAAGTGATTTAATCTAACCTCAAGTCTTTTATCGGCAGTCGCCGCGGCATAGCGGCTAGATGCTCGCGTGCAGATAAGAAAGTTGTGGATTCGCTCCCTGGCTGAGCCGGACTTTTTCAGAAATGAAATTGACTCCCAGGTCGACCCAGGCTTGAGTGTGTACAGGGTGCAGTCCCAGGATGTAAAGGCGGCCAACGTAATGCTGACCACTTTACCCATCTTGTGCCGATTGGTCTATAAAAATAAAGGTCTAGCCCTATACGCCTAAAGGCGCAGAAAAGGGACCTTTACTTCACTTTTAATTACTTCTGTCTTTTATCAGCATTTGTCCATAAATGGTCTTCAGAATGTCACCTTTGTCCGGTGTGTTCCTGCAGGTGCAAAATCTGATCTGTCATTTCCTCATACTCCTGCATTTCCCAGACAGTATATTCATGAGTCTCTGTAATACTGACAGGGTTCTATCCATGCTTCATAATGCATTTGTGAGAAAACATCCAGGCCTGCTAACTAGGGGATTACTGCTTCGTCATGACAATGTCAGACAATATGCAGCTCAGTAAACTCACGGTGGGAACTTCTGGAACATTCACCTTACATCACTGACTCAGCCTCTAGTGATTTTCATCTTTTTGGTCCTCCGAAAACACACCTCGGCGGGAGACATTCCGCAAATCACGCAGAAGTTGAAAATGAAGTGAAAATATGGTTTAGAAAACAGAGCAGACAGTTCCATGCAGCAGGTTTGGGAGATCTAATAAAATGATGGGACAAGTGCATCAATGTTGGTGGAAACTTATACATAAAGAGACATATGAAATTAGTGAAGATCTTGTAAACATTAAAAATATTCATGTCATAAACTGAAATACATACGCATAAGATAGATTTGTGAAATCATAGAAGATCTTCCATGAAACACTTGTGTTTGACACCTCAAAAGTTGCATACAATGTGCTTGGTGGACTCAACTGCAAGCAAGCTGAAACAAGAAACCAAGCCAATATTTAGTATTTAGTGAGTGGGCAGTATGATTTAGTGCTGTTTTCTTCTTCACCTTTTTAAAAGGGCAACTGGTAAGTTTGTGTTGTGGTTGACAGCTAGGCTGCAATATCTGCACCTTTCGGCCCAGCATATCTGATTTGAGCCAACCCTTAATTAGTCTCCTTTTACAACATGCTTGTTAACTCTTTGAGTCCCAAGGAACGCATCATACATTCATAGGTTCCTATCTAGAAGCCTAATTTATGCATGATGCGCCGATTTGATGTCTCTCTTTACTACCCTTGGACCTGTGATGCTAAACCCACTAGGACTCAAGAGTAAGCGGTGGTGTGCCTTTTTTCTTTTTCCCCACCACACTGGTGCTCAGGAATCTATACACGGAAGTGATATGTTTTAACTCACTGAGTTCCAAGCAACTCACCATGCGTATACTGAGCTCTCGTATATTATATACTTCTTCTTCGTTCACCGGCTGTGAATTCCAGCGGAAGGTCCCGGTTATTCGTCCGCTTGGACTTTTGGCTTTTACCTGGACCTGAGTTTTGCGTGTATATATATTCTATACTATTCTCAACCTTTCGCCCTCAGTCCAGTAATGTGGTTAACTGAATCTGCCTCAGCTGTTGCCCTATGAAAGGTTATTATTTTCTCTGTTTCAGACTCAAACATTTATTAGTCAAAATTACAAATTCTTAGGATATAATTCGATTTAGTAGCATTCAAACAGACTCAAAGAGTAATATGTTGAGACTGTGCTCAAAGGTGTCTACTCCTCTTCCTCCTCTACTTCTTCTTCTTTATAATTATGTTCATAAATACTGTTGTTTTCTTTGTATAAGATGCTCCCTCTCTAAGACAACCTCTAATTTTTTTTAAAACCCCAAATTAAGAAATAAATAATTTAAACACCAATCAGAACAACTCTGATACTTTATTCAATATTAAAAACACCCGTACATTATGTAAAATAAAAGTAAAGGACCCTCTAACACGCCTTCAGTCGTATTGGGCATGTAGGGGCAGGCATATTAAGTACCTTATATTTAAAATATCAAACAGAATAACTTTACCGATATATTCAGTATTACAATCATCGTGGGTAATTTAAAAAAAAAAGTGTGTGTGTACTAGTCAGCACTATTCAAATGTGCAGTAGTTGGTTGCTGTGCTGAGGCATGAAAGTCTATCCTAGATGACTATTAGAGACGGCTGAATGACAGGCACTGTACAACATGTGACCACACACACACAACAACCAGATTAGCAGAAGGACTGCGCCTGTCGAATACAAATGTACATCATGGAGTCCTGCATGTTTACATCAGCTTCATCACAGCCACTGAGTTACAGCAGGTGCAGCTTGATCAAACCAGAGATGTTACAGTTACAGTTATGATCCCCAATGCAACCACAGATCTGTCCCACACACATATGTTCTTCTTCTTCTTCGTGTTCACCGGCTGTAAACTCAGGCAGAAAATTTCTGGTTGTTCCTCCACTTCTGCACTCTAGCCCTGTTCCGTAAACTAAGTGTTGTGTGTACATCCGTTTCACAGGTCTGAGTTATTTGCATGCAGACTGTTGGTTCCTTGCCTCTTAGGCAGATGTACTCAAATTTCGAAGGAAGCTCCCAATTAGTCGACTCTTACGACATTCTTTTGGGCAGGCAGTGGGTCTATTCCTGTTTTCCCCCACAATGGGGCCCTGGAACTCACACGTGGAACACGGGTGATAATCCTGGACAATTAGTTAACAGGTCAAACAATTTCTTGAGGCCGCAGAGATGTGGTTTTGTAGATGAATGTTTACAATTCCTTGCTGCCAAAATGAGTGCCTGAAGACAACTTACTTATCACAAATACTGAAAAACAACAGTCATCATTTTGTGGCCAGATCATGAGATGAAAGAAACTGGCACATGTTGCGATGACTGGAAAGATTTGTAGAGAGATAAATAAAACAATGGGAGAAGGTTTTAAGCAGCCTTTTGTCATAGTATGGAAGGGTACGGGACACAATTTCTCATCTTCTTCTTATTCGTCACATTCAGCGGCTTTAAACTCCAGCAGAAAAGTTCTGGTTGGTCATCCACTTCTTGACTTTGGTCTTGTTCCAGAATTTTAATTTTGCATGCATATCCATTTTACACATCTGATTTATGTATATGCAGACTATTGGTTCCTTGCCTCTCAGGCAGATGTACTCCAACTAAGAAGGATACACCCTTAATAGTCAACTTTTACAACATGCTGTGGCTTAGGCATTGCGAAAGCGCTTTGTAATGCCCGGTTCGATTCCTGCTGCAGACAATTTGTCTTGCGCTGGTTTCGACAGTGGTACAAAGAGCTGACCGTTCAGGAAGCAATGGCAAACTACTGAACGTAAAATTTGCTTAGAAAAACCAGAACAGCCAATAAATGCTGGGGTTGGTTCTGCAACGTTCTGTAAGGGATACGTTAGGGAGCAGTGGGCCTCGGAACCCATACAGGGAAGCACACAAATTGATATTTTCTGCTGGAGATTGCAAGTTGTGGAGAGGGTTGATCACCAATCAGCAATTCACTTGATGATGATGATAACAAACATGTGTATACATCCAAATAATGTACAATCAACGCAACATCACAAGGGGAAAAACTCACCATCACAGTGCTGCTCATCTCGGCCATTGGCACACTCTAGTTTACGGTTACAGACTTGCAAAGGAGACAGGCATGTCTTGCTGGTATCATTACAGTTGAACTGGCCTGCTTTGCAATCATACGTCCCTGGTGGAACACAAACATTGATAGGCATAATAATAGGAATGCACTCTAATGACAGAGTTCAGGATTACATTCTAGCAATAAAGTTCTTCTCCTTCTTATGGCCTGGAGAGAATGAAGTGTAACCAGAGGGTCTGGCCGGCCCAATACGCTCAGAGGAAAGGCACGACGGACATATAACCAGATTGTGACTGGTACCATCAGTATTGCAACTCTGTGCTGGCTGCTGAAGATGAGGACGGAGCACGAATACTAATAATACAGTAAAAGTAAAAAAAAGCAGAGGATCCTTTCTTACGCACTGGGCACATGATGCCAGACCCATAACTTTATATACCAATCGGCACTCAGTGAACGGTCAAAACCACGCCTTCTGTCTTGACTTCCCAGGACATTACTTCCGAAGCCAAGGACAATTTTGAAAAAATAAAAAAAATAAAAAATTTGACCAATGCAGATTTGAACCCAAGACCTTCCGGCCAGCAGTTGAGCCTCTAGCCACTACATGACAATAATTCCATGTTCACTCATCTTTCAAGGATAAGAAAAAGGAGAAGAGGTCAATGATGGACAAATTAACCCAAAGTCATAGTTCAGTCATCAGTGCTCTCCTAGTAAATTCAAAGCCTAGTCCCTATTTCTCTCCTAGTAAACTCAAAGCCACAGTTGAGTCAACAGTCCTCCCTTAGTAAACTCAAATGTCACAGACAAGTCATCAGCCTCTCCTAGTAAACTCAATGTCACAGATGAATCACTAGTCCTTTCCTAGTAAACTCAGTCACCAGTCCTCTCCTAGTAAACTCAATATCACAGATGAGTCACCAGTCATCTCCTAGTAAACTTAATGTCACTGATGAGTCACCAGTCATCTCCTAGTAAACTTAATGTCATAGCTGAGTCATTGGTCCTCTCCTAGTAAACTCAATATCACAGATGAGTCACCAGTCATCTCCTAGTAAACTTAATGTCATAGCTGAGTCACCAACCTCTCATAGTAAATTCAATGTCATAGTTGAGTCACCAGTCCTCTCCTAGTAAACTCAACGTCATAGCTGAATCACCAGTACTCTTCAAGGAATTGAATGCCATGGATGATGACAACTGTTTCCCAATTCCAAATAAAATCTGCAGCCCACAGTCTTGCACCATGCACTGCCAGTAGCTGGGTGATGGAACTATATACTTTCAGTCCATCCCCATGTAGGTTGCAGGGCTTCATTTTCAAGAACAAAGAATAGACCCATTGCCCCCTCCCCCCAGAAGGGGGCTAATTAGGGGTAATTAGGAGTGTTTACTTCAAAGTCAGAGTGCATCTGCCTGAGAGATAAAGGACCATCAGTCTGCATACAAATAAGACAGATTTGTAAAACGAATGTGCATACAAAACTCAAGTTCTGGATCAAGACCAAAGTACAGGAGTGGATAAACAACCAGAACTTTCTGACGGAGTTTACAGCCAGTCAATGCTAAGAAGAAGACTTTCTATCCACATGTGGTGAAAAATGCAAAGCTAACCATGGATAGAAGCACATAACTTGCTACAACTAAAACAGTTACAGGACTGGAAGCCTTAGCTTAGGTATTAGATGAAGAGTACAAGGTAGACCAAGAAGGAAAGATAACAACAGCATGAAGGTGAAGGCGGCCAGAATTGCAAGAAACAGAACCTTTTATCTCCCCCAACACCTGAAGCAGTAAAAGAGGAAGTGAAGAAGAAGCCTTAGCTGAACAACTTTACCAAGGAAACCCAACTAATCCTCCTGTGAGGTTCCAACAAACTTACCTATTTGAGAATCACACTGCAGCTCATCAGAACCATCATTACAGTCCAGCACTTTGTCACAGACTTTAGAGTGAGAGATGCATCCCCCATCTTCTACACATCTGAAATCTGTAGGCAGGCATGTTGTGGCTGAGAAAGAAAGAGAGAGATTGAGGATCAAAATGAATCACATGATTTTTATGATGATGGGTGTAATGCTATCATTATGCAGAATATATGGTCACCAGTGTACTTATTCACCTGAGAGAAGCACAGTGCAGACCTTTGAAGGGTGCAGTGAAGACTTTTGGATGCAACACTGTGCAGACCTTTAAGGCAACACTATGCAGACCTTTGGAGTCAACACTATGCAGACCTTTGGAGTCAACACTGTGCAGACCTTTAGGGCAACACTATGCAGACCTTTGGAGGCAACACTGTGCATACCTTTGGAGGCAACACTGTGCAGACCTTTAAAAGGTGCAGTGCAACACTGTACAGACCTTTAGGGGCAACACTATGGAGACCTTTGGAGACAACACTGTGCAGATCTTTGGAGGCAACACTGTGCAGATCTTTGGAGGCAACACTGTAAGACCTTTAGAGGCAACACTGAGCAGACCTTTAAAGGGTGCAGTGCAACACTGTGCAGACCTTTGGGGGCAACACTATGCAGACCTTTGGGGGCAACACTATGCAGACCTTTGGAGGTGACACAGTACAGACCATTAAGGGGTACTAAAGCTAACATGGTTTCATGCAGGGTAAAAAAACAAACCCTGGCCTGTATCATCATCATCATTTCTACCATGAACAGTCATGGGGCTAGAAATTGCTGATGATCCGGCACCCAACATGTAGCACTGGCTACAGTCATTCTATGATGACAATGACTATATGGGATGGGTCTCGATGATGACGGACAGGGGAAAAAAAGAAGAATAAACTAGAGGTAAAAACTGATAACTTACTGTGATTGTCACACCAAGCTTCATCATCCCCTTGAGGACAGTGACTGCATAAGATCGCTCGCAATGATGTTCAACCAACACACACAAAAACGGAGGAAAACACTGATGATAAATTACAGTGATTGTCACACAGTTTCATCATCCCCCGTAGGATAGTCACTAGCTCACAATGATGAAGTAAAAAAAAAAACAGAGGCAAAAAAAAAAAAAAAAGATTGTGTCTTACCGAGCTCTCATCATCTCTTTGAGGACAGTGACTGTAGGAGATCGCCCGCGATGATGATCAACAGAGAGAAAAAAAAAAGAAGAAAACACTAGAGGAAAAAAAACTGATAACTTACTGTGATTGTCAAAATGAGCCTCATCATCCCCTTGAGGACAGTGACTGCATGAGATCGCTCGCGATGATAATCAACAGAAGAAAAAAAACGGAGGAAAAACTGATGATAACTTACTGTGATTGTCACAATGAGCCTCGTCATCCCCTTGAGGACAGTCAGCCTCCCCATCGCACACCCAAGCTTTCCAGATGCACTTGTCATGGGCACACTGGTACTGGTCCCTGCTGCAGGAACCTGAAAATGACCATATTTTCAGACTCACATCACAGAGACCAGCCAGGGGTGTTTGAAATGAGCACCTTACAAGTGTGACAGAAATTATCATGACTATGGCACAGTCTTGTAACCTGTCAATATTGTTGTCAAGGATGTCAAGAGTGCTAAGCATGTGATATTACAGTGCAGACAAACACTCTTAACATCCTTAACAATAATACTGACATGTTACCAGACAGTGGCATAGTTAGTGTAATTTCTATCACACTTTTAAGGTTTTCATCTCAATCACCCCTGAATCATTATTCTCTGTGTTGGTTCTGAGGATCTCAAGGGAGGAGAGGGTTCTTTGACCTACTGCTCCTTAACAAGCATGTCATAAAAATTAAAGATTCGCTGAAACCTAAAGCCTCAGGGATAGAGGTCAAAGGGTTACAGCATGATCTTAGACCCCTGCGGGTGCATTAGGTTTAATACTTGACCGATTCCTGTCTACTGATTACCCCTTTCATATATCTTTATATAATTCTAACAATAATTTTAAAATAGTACACTTTTTATGAATTTATTAGTTACATTTAAAATATTCGTTTTTATAGATTGCTTCTGGAATTCTAATGGGGTCATGACCTCTTTGTCTAATTTTTTTAAATTAAAAGAAAAATTGTTCTCGGGCTAACTGTCACTACTGTCTGTTTTACCACATTTTAGGGCGGTGCAGACAGGAAGGCCTTGAGCCTGAGAATTTTGGACTGCATGGCTAGTGCTGTTGCCACGGACTGTACTGGTAAGGATGTTTTAATTCCATCTTACCGGGGGGTGGGGTGGAACCTGGGTCTCCAGCATGAGAGCCCGAAGTTGTAACTACTTGGTCAGCCGCTTCTCAGTTCTCGGGGTGAAAGGGTTAAAATATGTTTATGCTCCATCAGTTCTCGGGGTGAAGGGGTTAAAATATTTGTATGGTCTACTGGAGGATGAAGGGCAGAAAAAGAACAGAAAACATACCACAGCTGTCTTCGTCTGTCCCATCAAGGCAGTCCTCATGGCCGTTACATCTCAGCACATTTGGCAGACAGCGATAATCCACCGGACAGAAGAATTCATTGTAGCTACACCAATGCGTACGGCTAGTAGTGTTCCAGGGCAAAGGTGATGTGGTACTCGTTGGATATTCACCTGCAGCACAAGATATGATACGAATATATATATATATATATATATATATATATATATATATATATATATATATATATATATATATATATATATATATATAGAGAGAGAGAGAGAGAGAGAGAGAGAGAGAGAGAGAGAGAGAGAGAGAGACACACACACACGCATGCACGCACGCACGCACGCATGCACGCACACACACACACACACACACACACACACAGTATATATATTAACAACAATACTGACAGGTTATCAGAGATAATGATCTAACGACTTGGCATGACTTGGTTGAGGGCCTATGCTCCATTGGGGGTTAGAAAGGCAGAAGAAAAAGAGGACGGACAAGATAATGGCATGCTCAATGTGGGGGGGGGGGGAGGGGTCTCCGTAATGAAATGGTCACGACATTTGCCTCGTTCTCCGAAGGTCTTGGGTTTATTTCATGGCTGTGCCCTTCAGTTCATGAGTGCAATTTTCACGGAGATTCCTGTAAATCGGCACAAGAGCTATCGAGTTCATGCTCTGTTTGGCACTCTCAGGAGGGGACTAGCTGTGGAGAGAGACCGAGCCATATGGGATAAAACTTGGTGCAATGAAGTGGATCCTCTCGACTTTAGCCTTTAAATCTTTACTTTATGGTCATTGAAATTCTATCATACTTTTAAAGTTTTCATCTTTATATCTTGTTTAAAGTCCTCATGGCCTTATATATATATATATATATATATATAAGGTCTGACAATTGAGTAATGATCTAGCAACTTTGCATCACCGGCTGATAAGCAGACAACAAATAAGCAGCCATTTTATTTACCTAGCTTTAGATGTGTATTGTTAAAAAATCAGCATGCAGCAAAAAGCAAACATTAAATTCTGTTGAGACAGTTGAATTGATGCGACAAATTTATGGGGATAATTGTTTATCTCGTGCACAGATTTTCAGCTGGTATTCATGATTCAAAAGTGGTATGGAAATTATTACTAATGCAACTAGACCTAGACGCCTAGTTTCTGTTCATAATGAGGAACTCATTGCAAAAGTCGGAGAACAGATAAAAGAAGATCGTTGTTCGACTGTGAGGATGATGGCGGATGAATTTGATGTTAATAGAGAGACCATTCATACAATTTTTGTGGAAGATTTGGGCAAGAAAAAATGTGCTTGTCAGTCTGTACCACATTCCTTGCCTGATGACCAAAAACATCAGCATGTCGAGTACGCAAAAGACATCATCAAAACATGTCACAGAAATAGACATTTCTTAAATCTGATTGTTGCAGAGGATGAAACATGGATTTTCCACTGATTCCACAACCAAACGCCAAAGTGCTCAGTGGAAGTCATCATCATTAGAAGGAAAAAAAATCTGTCTTCAAAAGTCAAAAGTGAAGACAATGTTGGTGTGCTTCTACGACAGCAAAGGAGTTATTCACAGATAATTTATTCCAGATGGACAGACTCAGCCACAGTTTATTCAAGTATTTTGAAACACTTATTGAAAATGATTCTCAGAGTCCGACCCAAATATTCAACACCTGGCAGTTTTTTTCCTTCTTCGTGACAATGTACCAGCTCACCGGGCGATAGTTGTACCAGCATTCTTGGCCCCCCAAAAAAGTGTGTGTTCTCAACCATCCACCCTACTCCCCAGATTTGTCTCCCTGTGATTATTTTCTATTCCCAAAATTAAAGTTACCATTGAAGTGGGACGCTTCTTTGATGATATTGATGACATCCAAAGTGCCGTAACAACGACTTTAAGAGCCATAACAACAGAAGAACTACAGAGGTCGTTCCAGTGTTTGTTAGATCGTGCCACTTGCTGTATCAATGCACACTGGGTTTACTTTGAAAAAAAATAGAGATTACATCTTTAACTGTTGATTTTTTTTTTTAATGGAATCAGTCTCATTTCCTAATTTTCTGACCTTGTATATGTATATACTGACCACATTACCCACCCAATGCCAATAGGTCTGTAAAAATATGGGACGCTCTAACCATATGCTGGATGCGCCTAAGGCGTGAAAAGGGATCTTTCCTTTTATTTTACTATTATAACCCATACCCCCCAAAAAAATCTAGTTAAAATCGTCAGCTAATCAGACAGATTTGTCTTAACTGTTGAAAATATACAAGAATGTAAAGAATTATAAAGATGTTCCAGATAAGAATGTTCCTTATTTAAAAAAAAAATTTTTGAAGCAAGGAATCACTACAGGAGATGTAATTAAAGTATACAGTCTATATAGAAAATGTGATTAAAGAATGTAATCACGAAAGAGCTGTGATTAAAGAAGACTTAAAATCACTCCAGATGTGATTAAAGAACGTATGCAATTACATCATAGATGTGACTAAAGAACATATAAAATCACTCCAGATGTGATTAAAGAATGCATGCAATTACATCACAGATATGACTAAAGAACATATAAAATCACTCCAGATGTGATTAAAGAACACATGCAATTACATCACAGATGTGACAAAAGAACATATAAAATCACTCCAGATGTGATTAAAGAAAACATAAATCATTACAAGGGATATCAATTGAAAACACTTACAATCAATTTCATCTGATGAATCACCACAATCATTGATTCCATTGCAAACATCCACCCATCCAACACAGTAGCCATTTGTGCACCTGTAGGAAAAGACTGGGCACAAAGGAGAGCTTGTGACTTTCCTTGGTGCAGATGTGGTACCTGAATAATGATACAGTGTTTACTGATAAATGTGGTATCAAATAACGAAAAATAACGATATACAGTTTAAATAATTAGGAACCAAAACAATTTACGGTACAATTTAGTATGAATGTACCCATATTTTTACAGACCTATCAGCAATAGGTGGGTAATGTAGTCAGCACTACGCTAGCCGTCCTAAATTCCCAAGGACAGCCATCCTGGTACCCATTTTAGGCTGGGTCGACCTGCGACTCCTCACACCATGATAAAATTTCACACAGCCAGCAGTGGGTTTCGATCGTGGTACATTCGAATTATGAGTTGGACTCACAACTCCTAAGCCACGGACCTCGCTGCACAATTTAGTGCTTGGTACAGTTTGCTGTATCCCTTTGAAAAAAAATATAAAGTCTGGACAGCTGCAGGTATCAACAGTAACATGACAAAGAAGATGGAAAACCTTACAAGTATGATAGAAATTACAATAACTGTGCCACTGTCTTGTAAAATGTCAGTAGTGTTCTAAGGATGTCAACAGTGTTAAGCATGGTGCAGATGAACATGGTGCAGATAAACATGGTGCAGATGAACATGATGCAGATGATCACGGTGCAGATGGTCACGGTGCAGATGAACATGGTGCAAATGAACATGGTGCAGATGAACATGGTGCAGATGAACATGGTGCAGATGATCATGGTGCAGATGAACATGGTGATGTCATTATAACAGTTTCAAGATGGCCACCCCACTTCTGACAAGCATCAGAGAGGAGCAGCATTCCATTATCCATTAAAAAAAAATCAAGGGTTTCAACTTTTAGAAATTAATCAGTGAACCAAGCTCTGGTATAAAGATGCATGCTTGTCAGTGCAGTAAGTTATGAGTGCAGTAGGAGGTTTCAAAACAGGGTGACTGCTGTGAAGGACTGCTCAAACCTGGATCAAGTACACAAAGTCAAAGTTGACTACAGCAGCTGAAGCCATTGTACAGGAAAACCGTCCACTTACTGTGAGTGACGCTGCCGTATATCTTGACATCAGTCAAGGTTCAGCAAGCACCCCATATCATTCAGATTGTACTACAGTACCACAAAGTGATTGCAAGACGGGTGCCGTGGCAGCTTACTCCAGAAATGAAACGACATAGTGAAGATTAACAAGAACTTTTGGGGTGCTTTGAAGCTGAAGGTGATAGTTTCCTATCAAGAATTATTACTGGAGATAAAAGCTGGGTTCACTACAATGAGCCAGAAATGAAGAGAGCGAGCAAGGAATGGTGCCATCCGTCCTCACCAAAACTCAAGATGTTTTGCAAGCAGCCATTTGCAGAGAAGGTTATGTTATCTCTCGCTTGGAATGCACAGGGTATTATTTTAGAGCATGCATGTTAACAAGGAAAACTGTCACCAGTGATACATATACAGATCTTCTAGGGAATCATTTTTGACCTGCAATCAAATCCAAACAATGTGGACTTTTGAGTAAAGGTGTCCCTCTGCAACATGACAATCTTCGACTCCATGCTGTCCGTGCAATGATTGAAACCATCCAAGACCTCCATTTTCAGTGGGTACTACCACATACTGTGTACTCACCAGACCTAGCCCTAAATGATTTCTACCTGTTTAGACAACTCAAAGAGTCACTGGGGGGAAAGACTTTTCCATCAGATGAAGTGGTACAGTAGGTGGTGCACGAGTGGTTACACAAAGGTAGTGGCCACTGCATCCAAAAATGGAACATTTGTTCTGTACTTTCTTATCTGAAGCCCTCTCACATACTGAGTACATCTAGAGAAGAAGTGGAGAGAGAGAATGATCAAAAAGGCACTGATACAAGAAACAAATGTATTGAGGAAGTGAGGACATTCAAGAAGAACCTTACAAAGAATACCAATGATGAGGCCAGAGATGCTGGAATAAATTTCACATATGACCAAAGAGACTGCAAACAACAGAACAGAATGGAGAATCAGCTGTGAGGCCAATGTCAAATATCAACAGCACAGGAGGATGATGATGGAATTTTCACCAAGTTCAATATACAAAACTAGTCATGTAATTCTCACCAAGTCCAGAATACAATATAATACTAGTCATGTAATTCTCACCAAGTCCAGAATACAATATAATACTAGTCATGTAATTCTCACCAAGTCCAGAATATAATATAATACTAGTCATGTAATTCTCACCAAGTCCAGAATACAATATAATACTAGTCATGTAATTCTCACCAAGTCCAGAATATAATATAATACTAGTCATGTAATTCTCACCAAGTCCAGAATACAATATAATACTAGTCATGTAATTCTCACCAAGTCCAGAATACAATATAATACTAGTCATGTAATTCTCACCAAGTCCAGAATACAATATAATACTAGTCATGTAATTCTCACCAAGTCCAGAATACAATATAATACTAGTCATGTAATTCTCACCAAGTCCAGAATACAATATAATACTAGTCATGTAATTCTCACCAAGTCCAGAATACAATACTAGTCATGTAATTCTCACCAAGTCCAGAATACAATGTAATACTAGTCATGTAATTCTCACTAAGTCCAGAATACAATGTAATACTAGTCATGTAATTCTCACCAAGTCCAGAATACAATGTAATACTAGTCATGTAATTCTCACCAAGTCCAGAATACAATGTAATACTAGTCATGTAATTCTCACCAAGTCCAGAATACAATACTAGTCATGTAATTCTCACCAAGTCCAGAATACAATACTAGTCATGTAATTCTCACCAAGTCCAGAATACAATACTAGTCATGTAATTCTCACCAAGTCCAGAATACAATACTAGTCATGTAATTCTCACCAAGTCCAGAATACAATGTAATACTAGTCATGTAATTCTCACCAAGTCCAGAATACAATGTAATACTAGTCATGTAATTCTCACCAAGTCCAGAATACAATACAATACTAGTCATGTAATTCTCACCAAGTCCAGAATACAATACTAGTCATGTAATTCTCACTAAGTCCAGAATACAATGTAATACTAGTCATGTAATTCTCACTAAGTCCAGAATACAATGTAATACTAGTCATGTAATTCTCACTAAGTCCAGAATACAATGTAATACTAGTCATGTAATTCTCACCAAGTCCAGAATACAATATAATACTAGTCATGTAATTCTCACCAAGTCCAGAATACAATACTAGTCATGTAATTCTCACCAAGTCCAGAATACAATATAATACTAGTCATGTAATTCTCACCAAGTCCAGAATACAATACTAGTCATGTAATTCTCACCAAGTCCAGAATACAATGTAATACTAGTCATGTAATTCTCACCAAGTCCAGAATACAATACTAGTCATGTAATTCTCACCAAGTCCAGAATACAATGTAATACTAGTCATGTAATTCTCACCAAGTCCAGAATACAATACTAGTCATGTAATTCTCACCAAGTCCAGAATACAATGTAATACTAGTCATGTAATTCTCACCAAGTCCAGAATACAATACTAGTCATGTAATTCTCACCAAGTCCAGAATACAATACTAGTCATGTAATTCTCACCAAGTCCAGAATACAATGTAATACTAGTCATGTAATTCTCACCAAGTCCAGAATACAATACTAGTCATGTAATTCTCACTAAGTCCAGAATACAATGTAATACTAGTCATGTAATTCTCACTAAGTCCAGAATACAATGTAATACTAGTCATGTAATTCTCACTAAGTCCAGAATACAATGTAATACTAGTCATGTAATTCTCACTAAGTCCAGAATACAATGTAATACTAGTCATGTAATTCTCACCAAGTCCAGAATACAATATAATACTAGTCATGTAATTCTTACTAAGTCCAGAATACAATATAATACTAGTCATGTAATTCTTACTTAGTCCAGAATACAATGTAATACTAGTCATGTAATTCTTACTAAGTCCAGAATACAATGTAATACTAGTCATGTAATTCTCACCAAGTCCAGAATACAATATAATACTAGTCATGTTATTCTCACCAAGTCCAGAATATAATATAATACTAGTCATGTTATTCTCACCAAGTCCAGATTATAGGTAAAAGATCTAATGAATGAACTTACTCAGACTGCAGCCTATTTCATCTGTGCCATTCTTACAGTCAGCTTCTCCATCGCAACGCCAAACTTCATAGATACATTCTTCTCCATTGCCACAGTCAAACTGATTATCTGTAAATGTGAAGACAATATTGAATGTCAATTAACAATTTGCATTTCATCACAGTCAGTAATTTTTTTTTTCATTCTATGAGAAGAAATACAGTCTAAAAGAGCTAATAGACTGAAATGGTTGAGAGAATGTCAGATGACAGAGAAGTAAAAACTGTATACACCAGGGAGATAAATGGTGGTAGACCATGAGGCAGACCAAGAAGATTATGGAGAGATAATGTCCAGACAGACCTGCAAACACTTGGTGTCACCAACTGGAAAGAGAAGGCCAAGCAGAGAGATGAATGGAGGCGGGTGATATCAGCAGCAATAACCTTAAGGGCTCGGAATGCTGAAGAAAAAGATGAGGAGAAGAAGAAGAAGATGAGAAGGAATGGATTCAAGAACCTGGGTACAAGTGGTAAGATGGATGGAAAAAAGGTAAAGGAAAAAAAAAAAAAATAACTGGACAGTTTGGTCTCATGGATGACAGGACTACAACAGTGACCTGATCTGTGATTCTGGTGATCGTGTGAGGTAGCAAAACATAAGCAGGACAGAGCAGCCCTGTCTGTGTTGGTGGATATGGGAGTGTAGCCTGTGACAGTCAGACATGAACATTTTACTAAAGGCACAGGATGTTAAGAGAAATCAACAGAAAACAGGCACTGATAAGTTGCTTTATGCTTTGTGAGCTATTAAGGAGGAGATCAGAAGCACTAATGAATCTGTTCACAGAATGCTGTGATGATAGTTCTCATTAATTCTTAATCATTAATCATTATTGCCTGTGTGAAGACACATCACAGTGAACACAATGTCACCTAAGTGAACATCTGAAGTACCAGTTATAAATAAAATGACATCATCATCATCATCATCGTCTTCTCAAAGTCCATGCCGTGTGGCACTGGTAGTCATGTCTATCCACAACCTTCTGTGTCGTGTACTTTCAATCAACTCCCACACAGATGATCTTCCATGCAATGATGTCAAACTGTCCAGCATCTTTTTTTCTCGTGGTCTCCCTCTGCCTCTCCTTCCCTCCAACTTTTTTACTGGCATGATGTACTCATTTTCTTCTTCTCATCACATGACCAAAGATAGTAGACAGCCTCTTTCTGATGTGGGCAATCAGTTCTCTTCATGAGTCAGTTTCTTTCAAGACATCTTTATTGCTGCTTTTATCTGTCCAGGGTATTCTCATCACTCGCCTATAAAACCACATCTCCGCAGCTTCCAAATAAGTTTTCACTAATTTACCAACTGTCCATGATTCACTTCTGTATATCAAGGTGGGATTTATATAGCTTTTAAGAATTTTCTTTCTCGTCTCAGCTGACAAAGAAAGATTATTTAAAATATTCTTCCTTTTGTAAAATGCTGTCTTTGCTTGAGCTTTTCTATTTGTATAATACATCTTCCATCTGAAGTTATCAGGGCACCCCAGTAAAATGTATCAACTTGCTTGAGGTCTGTAACATTTACATTGATGCTGCATTTTGGAGGGTCATATTTCTTTGCATTACCATTACTTATGTTTTCAGCTGTTCAAACTAAAACCATTATTTTCACTTTCAGTTACAATTATAATCATCACCATGGCCATAGTAAAATCATCAATTTTGTTTGTGTGACAGTGTATGTATTGCGTTGGTTATAAAGTTAGTTAGTCGAGGTTTCAACATCATTGTGGACGGGCCATCTCATAATTCACATAAAATGCCCTTCACAGTCCCATTTCTCATTAGTGAAAAACTTGTCAGTCTGAGAACAATTCTAAAGCTTATATGCTTAAAGTAAAAATGCATAAGGCATCAGATGTGCTGACACTAATAGTACCACACTAGAAATGCAGCTGTTGGTGCAAATGGTTATCATCATGAAAACCACATTTTGATGACATTTTGACTTTCACAAGGGACAGCGAAGTACATTTTGTGTGATTTCTACTGCAATAGGAAATGAAGCGGTTATGGGGCAACTCATAACTGCAGCTAAGTTGCTGTGAAGTTGGAACCATGACTAACAACTTGAAGGTGTGCATAAGTCATCCATGCTTTTGTATTTTTCATCACCATGAGCAGGTCCTCTGCAGAACGTCGCTCTCATCACGGTCTGCCTGAAAGAAACTCGCTCTCTCACCAGCTCTCCCACCTCGTGTACTTTCATATTCAAGGAGTCACTTATATCCTGTGCCCATCTTCATGTTGATATTATTTTTCAAATCCGCCATGGTGCTTGATTTGACCTAAATATTTCAGCTTCCGAGACAAGATGCTGTTTATTAGCCAATCTTCCTTGATTTTCAGATCTTTTAAAATGTCAGTATTTTTACTCTTCTTTGTCCATGTTATTCTAAGATTCTTTCTATAGCATTTCAGCTCAAAAGCACCTATTTTCTTTCTTAAGGACAGGGAGATTGTCCACGACTCACATCTGTATGTTGCTACAGGAAAGATGTATGTATGTTTACTTAATATTAACAATATAAATTTTGTTACATGAACATAACATGCTTAATATAAAGTATAAAATGAGTGTTTGAAAGGGTTGAATGTAAAGCAGTGTGGCAAATTTGTAACAATTTGGATATAAACACATTTCAGCTATTTGTTCAACCATGAGAATTAACAGTATTCTATCCTTTATTGGTTCACAACAATCTAAGAATCTTCCTGTAACAATCAGGTTTAAAAGCTGTGATCTTTTTATTTTCTAGTGACTGCAAAATAATATGACTCACATCATGATGTAATGAGTCGGCTCTGTGGCTAAGTCGATGCGAATGCTTTGTAATGCCGGGGTGCGATCCCAGCTGCGGGCTATGCGCCTTGCGTTGGTTTCGACAGTGGTATCAAGGAGCCGACCGTCCTGAAAGCAATAGCAAACTACTGGACGTAAATTTGCCTAGAGAAACCACACAACAGCCAGGGGCTGCTGGGGTTGGTTCTGCAACATCCTGTAAAGGATACCCAACTAACCATGATGTAATGATAGCCCTCACTAATCCCATGATCATAAGACAAGTTTCACAAAGCCTGCTGAGAAAGGTGAAGACAGGCATGCTCCGTGCACAGTGGCAAGCACTGCCTCAGAGGTCTCTGGGTAGCTGGTATAGTTTGGATCTTTTCTATGCGGCATGCAGGTGTGTTGGGAAATGAACAAGCAGACAGGTTGCCGGGTGCTGCACCAATGGAGTTGACATCCAATGAATGACAAGACTAGATATGGTACGTGCCCTTTTGGTAGCCAGTGAATAATGCTGAAGGGCGGACAGATCCTTACAGTCTGGAGAGGAATGGTGTAGCACAGAATGACCAGGGGATCTGGCCAACACTCAATGGAAAGGCAAGGACGTAGAATCAGACTATTGCCGGTACAGCCGGTAACTAGAACTCTTTGCTTACAGGAATGTCCTGCATACTACAATGTGTAGGATTCTTCACTCAAAGTTAACACGTAAAATGTAAATATAACAATATTAAATCACATAATTCCAGTCTTACCAGTAACATTATGATTATGGCAGTTTTTTCTCATCGCTAGTTGTCCACTACAATCTTGAGTGACCGTTGCATTTGTAGATGAAATCGATGCATGCTCCACTGTCGCATGGTGAAAAGACCAAGGATGGGCATGCTAAAACAGCGGGAAAACAAGGCAAACGATCCTTAAAGGTGAGAGGGTTGAATTCAACCTGCACCAAGTTTCATCTTCTTCTTCGTGTTCACCGGCTATAGAACTCAGGTGGAAAGTTTCTGATTGTCTGTACACTTTCTGGACTTTAGTCTTTGTCCCAGAATGTGAGTTTGCATGCGTATCAATTTTACAGGATATTGGCTCATCTCTACTACACAGACTGTGTAGGGCTTCCCTAGAGGCTTTTTCAAACAGTGATGCAGGTCCAACCGCGAGAGAAAACACCTAGTTAGTCCGACTCTGTGTGGTCAGGGGAAAGGTGTTTGGGGGTTCTATTCTCTCTTTCCCTCTCAAGAATGAGAGCCCCAGATGTTGGTGCTCTGGGTGTGATATGATTCAGTTTCTTATCTGATTCTCTGACTCAGGTTGTTATGGTAGCGATGCGTGTATGTGAGCTGTGCTCGGTGGGGTCCACCTAGCTGATAGCTTGTACACGAAAGGCCATCAACTCTGGTAGCTTTGGTTACAACCCACTAGAATCTCTGGAAAAAAATTAAATACTGGTGTCTGCCGGAGAACAAACCCACAGCTCTTGCATAGCGTATCTAGCTAGCAAACAGCTTCGTAATTCACAAACAGATAACACCCCCAGTGCTGCACCTCCTCAGCCTTTGTGTGAGAGTTGTGAGACGGGGAGGATTACGGGGGGGGGGGGGGCTCCTGGACATGTTGGGTATGGCGCAGTTGTGCTTCGGGTTATTATGAATAAATATACAAGTAATGACAGCACTTGAGAACCTGGGAACAAGCAGAGATAGAGGACACACTAGACATGAAAAACACAAGCTAGAGTTACCATACAAAATAGCATGCCAAAAAAAATGGGAACAAGCAGAGATAGAGGACACACTAGACATGAAAAACACAAATTAGAGTTACCACATAAAACAGCATGAGAAAAAAATGTGAGTACTGTCAGAGCTGAGAAAGAAGTACAGAGACCTTTCTACCTGAGTTTATAGCCAAAGAACGATAAGAACAAGAAGAATAAGAAAATGAAATAGAATGATTTAAAAATATACAAGTGTTATCTGCACTCATATAACAAAAGCAAGAAAAAGAGATAGGAGACAACTTAAAAATCAAAAGCTAGAGTTACCATGCTAAAAAACATAATAAACCTACAAGTAAGGTCAGAATGTAGGCAGAAGGAGAGACAGAAAACACACCAGACAAAAAAAAAAAAGTCAAAAGGTATTATCACCTATTTATGGTGACCAGACAACAAAGTCTCAGCCTACCTCTGATAAGATGCAAGCACTTTTCAGGGTTTAGATGGTGTGAACACTAACTACTACACATCTTTTTCTTTTAGAATAGCAGTTGCCACATTGTGTGGTAGTTAAAAGGTAGTCAGCGATATCTGCACCTTTCAGGCCAACACATTCAATTTCAGGAAAACCCCAAATTAGTCACCATTTACAACATGCCCTGTGGAAAGGGGGTGGGGGGGGGGGGGAGGGGCAATAAGTCTGCCTAAATATAATCTCTCCATCACCTTCTTGGTCGGCCTCATGGTCTATTCCAATTCAACTGCCTTGTGTACACAGATATTGTCACTCTGTCATCTACCATTCTCTCTATTTGCCCAACGATTGCATCTACACAACAGAATCTATCTATAAACTGTATACATTTCTTAATTTTTTCTATTTCATTCTTCTGTTACTTCAACCTATTTTATCCAAGTAAGTACTTTCAACTCACGCTGACCCAATGAAGGAATGCATGAATGAATCAAGAACTGACATTGCTGCACTTTGTACATTCCCACACGTGCTCTGTCCCCTTCTTCAGTAACCAACGAAGAGCTGACATGATAATAGTACGTGTTGCAACCTGATGAAAAGTCTGCCTCTGTTTTTCCCTTTAATTTTAAATATTTTCCAGAACCTCTACACAGCCCCCTGTTAAATTAGTCTTTTCAGTGTATGGGTTTCCTATCTATTTTTTTGGGGGGGGGGGGGGGGGGGGGGGGAGAACGGGGGGTGGGGGGGGGGGGGGCACTGGTCTATTTGATTCCCCACAGAGCCTTCAGCACGTCCCCTTTATCTTAAAGTAGCTCACCACACAGAGGAGCGGCAGCAATCAATCCATCAGCCTGCTCGTTTCATGCTGTCCTGTGATAGCATTATTTCAACTCCCTCAGATTCTAAGATTACTGATAGAGGTAAAGGTGAGAGGATCGACTTCACTGCACCGGGTTTAATACCAAATGGCTCAATCTCTCTGTATAACTGCTAGCTGACCTGCTGAGAGTGTTACACAGAGCACGACTTCCGTAGCTCAGGTGACGATCCCCAGGCATCCTCGTAAACATTTCACTCGCGACCTGAGCTGGCAAACCACTTAATGATAAAATTAAAGGGCCCTTTTACTAATCGGGCGCATGATGCTAGACCAATATTTTTACAGACCAATCAATACACAACGGGTAATGTGGTCAACATCATGCCAGCCTCCTTTGCTTCCCAAGACATTTGCTGGTACTTACTTTAGGATGGGCTGACCTGGGAACTAGCGTCTTTAATAAATTAATCTGACTCGATGCAGATTCAAGACCTAGACCTTCCGACCAGCAGCTAGCCACTGTGCTACCGCTGCTCCCACTTGATAGCTGATGATTTAACCTTTCACCCCATGAATGCTAAATGAAATTGGGTAAGGAACAAAATTATTTACACATGTAACTAAAAATTGTTTTTTAAATATATAAAGGGGTAATCGATAAACATGTAAAGAGCGAGGCATTAAATAGAATGCACTTATTGCCGCCTTAAACAAGTGTACTGGATGACTCATACGGTCACCCCATGACCCCTATCACAGAGGCTTACGGTGGAATTTTAGGTCAACCTGGCTTTAAAATAGCTTTTGAATTTACCAGGAAATCCCTCCAAATGCTATGTTTAGTTAATATTTTCACATCAAGGCCTCCTAATCACTATGCAGATGTACCACGAGCTTTTCGGGAACAGGTCAGACAATGGTTCTTTTCCTTTTTTCCAAAATGAAGCACTTACTGGTGTTGTGACTGAAGCAATTTTTCTCATCCGAGTTGTCATGGCAGTTCGTCATCCATGTCGCAGACCCATTGACGATTGATGCAATTAGCCATTTTCACACTTGAACTGGTCCCGAGTACACACCTGATTGGCTGTTAAATGACAGAGACGGAATAAAATTGGTAATTATCTAAATTATGTGAAAATCAGCATGAGAAGAATAATGGTGAATATCAGCATAACATTTACTGTTCAACATGGTAAAAGAACAGTGACTAGCTGAAGATCATCTGCAGTTCACATGTGGGAACTGTGGATATGTGAGACCAAGTAGAATATTTCACATTTATTCCGTGAGAACTGTGGATGTGTGAGACCAAGTAGAATATTTCACATTCATTCCGTGAGAACTGTGGATATGTGAGGCCAAGTAGAATATTTCACATTCATTCCGATAGAAACTGTGGATATGTGAGACCAAGTAGAATATTTCACATTCATTCCGATAGAAACTGTGGATATGTGAGACCAAGTAGAATATTTCACATTCATTCCGATAGAAACTGTGGATATGTGAGACCAAGTAGAATATTTCACATTCATTCCATGAGAAACTGTGGATATGTGAGACCAAGTAGAATATTTCACATTCATTCCGATAGAAACTGTGGATATGTGAGACCAAGTAGAATATTTCACATTCAATCCGATAGAAACTGTGGATATGTGAGACCAAGTAGAATATTTCACATTCATTCCGATAGAAACTGTGGATATGTGAGACCAAGTAGAATATTTCACATTCATTCCGATAGAAACTGTGGATATGTGAGACCAAGTAGAATATTTCACATTCATTCCGATAGAAACTGTGGATATGTGAGACCAAGTAGAATATTTCACATTCATTCTGTGAGAACTGTAGATATGTGTGACCGAGTAGAATATTTCACATTCATTCCGATAGAAACTGTGGATATGTGAGACCAAGTAGAATATTTCCCATTCATTCCGTGAGAACTGTAGATATGTGAAACCAAGTAGAATATTTCACATTCATTCTGACTGTGGATATGTGAGACCAAGTAGAATATTTCACATTCGTTCCGCGGGAACTGTGGATATGTGAGACCAAGTAGAATATTTCACATTCACTTCGCGGGAAAAGGGAGCTGCTATGGTCTAACGCTCGATGCTCGCCTGCCGATGGGAGGTTTGTGGGTTCGGGTTCTGACCGGGGAGGATGGGGGGGGGGGGCTTTTTTCAAAAATAACCTTGGCTTCCAGGTCAACCCGGCCTTGAATGGGTACCAGCTACAGTCCTGGAAAGTAAAGGTGGCTGGTGTCGTTTGGTCCATAAAATATAGGTCTAGCCCTAAATACTATGACAAAATCACCTCAGTGTTTTCAAAATGTAATATGTTTAATAATTTCTTTTATTACATAAAGAAAAATAAAATTATATTTACTATGCACTCAGCCCAAATACTACAACCATCTGGGATTCAAAACTGTTTGAAGTTCTCAAAGGACAAAGAACAATGAACATCTGAAGATCAAATTATGTGCTATTTAACAAGAGAAATTAACAAAGGCGGACATTTGAAAATCAAAATATTCACTGTAAATGTGGGAGAAAGAATTTAGGGAATATGTGAAGAGCAACGTAATATTTGCTATTTAGTGTTGAAAATTAACAATGCTGAATACCTGAAAATCATAACAGCTGCTGGTAAACAAGGGAAATGACAAATGGTGAAAATCGGAAGAAAATACAGCGAAGAGAAAAAATAGCATAATATTTGCTGTTCAATGCAGGGAGAAAATTGCCATTAAAACCCATTTTTATACTGTCCTTGCCTGCGAGGTCGACCTGCCTCAAATAGGTAGCAGGAATTGTTTTAGGAGGTAAATTCAGTGGCCGAGGAGATAGTGACCACATGACCCCATGGTTAGTGCCAACAGTTTATAAAAGCATGAGGCTAGCACGAGATGCCCAGGTCACCTGGAGGCATGGAATGGGTCCTTTACTTTTCTTTTCGCTTTTAAGCAACTCTTATTCCTAATCGGTTGTGTTCATTCTTATCCCTCCTGCCCTGGGAAAACTGTTTAAAAAAAAAAATTTTAATGGGTCACCTTTGGAATTCCAGAAAAAATTAGTTGGGAATTATTTTTTTTCCACACAGGTCACTAAAAAATTTGTGAAACATTTAGTTATCTTGATTTGTATGTGTGTTTGTGTGGTAAATATATAAAGATATATGAAGGGAATAATCAATAAAAATGAACAGGGTTAAGCACTAAATGGATTATATTATCCTGAGCCTTAATAAAACATATATCAAGTGACTTGTGCTGTGACCCCATGACCTCTATCAATAAAGTTGCGGGAAAATTTGACATCTTCAAAAACAAGCTATTTGGCTCATAGGAAAAATCCTTATCCATCCATCCCCCCCCCCCTCCATCCCGATGTTAGTTAATGTTTTTAAATCCTGACCTCCTAACCGTTTGCGCAGGCATGAAGACAGCCAATAGCATTAACTATGTGTCCTAGGTCACTACAGATCACTGTAGACGTATGTCAGAAGTATGGCTCGCCGAATTATCGGTTTTGCGGTTTCTCTAGTCAAATTGGCAGCTGGCACATCGTGATGTGGTTTCTTCTTCTTTTTCTTCTGCGTTTTTAATTGCAAACCCTGGTATATCCAGTTTCGTCCTTTTTAGGACAAAATTTTTTGTTATTTGAAGCCCCACCCTGGCTTTTGCCAGGGGCCGCAATAAAGGCAGGCCAGAAATATTGCCAATTGTCTGAACGCGGTTTCTGGGACCTCTCCACGGCGATCCTCATCCACATGGTGGCACTTTGTGTCATGGGGTGTTTATCGCTTGTGTGATGTCCTAGTGGGGTAGAAAGTCAGTCAGTCAGTCTTCTGCGTTCATCCGAAGATGTACTAATTACGTTGTGTCCGTATACAGCATAGTTGCGATATTTGCACCTTTCGGCCAACACATCCGACTTCTGGGGGTATTTGTTGACCGGGTTAGCCTTCCCAGTTAGTTTCTGGGGACATGGCAGTCTCATTGTTGTGTGGTCATCTTTATTTCCCAGGTCACAGGTGGTGCCCCAATCAGGCTGATCCAAAGAGGCCACATAATGCTGATCAGCCCTCAAGAGAAGACAGGGGCAGAACATGAGTATTCCCTGCCATCCAAGGAGGCTTCCACAAATGCAGAGCTAATACATGGTGCTCTGGTACTGGGCTCACCCAAGGAATCGTCACGTCCTGCTCATGACTGTTTAACCTCACTTCCATATATTGAACATCTCATACATCATGGGCTATCTCTTTTGTAGCTAACAGTATGCAGGCTGCAGGCCTGGGATTTCATTTACCTACACCACAAAATGAGTACTTTGCTTCTTTTGCATGTTAGGTGCTGTGGTTTACAGATAGGCTGCGATATCTTCAATATTTAGCTCAGCAGATCTCGTTTCAGCCCACCCCTAATTGGTCACCTTTAAAAACATGCCTATCAGCCTGTCAGGAAAGCAGTGGGCCTTGCCCCCCCCCCCCCACCCCGCATACAATAATTCGGTTAAGGAACCCACATGGGATCACACAAGCAACAAAACATTTCTTGCACATAAAGACACCTACGGCAGTTCAGTTCATCAGACTGGATCCCATCCTTGCAGTCGTCCTGGCGGTCGCACACCCACTGTTTGGGGATGCATTTTCCAGTGCGGCAGGTGAACGAGGAAGAACTGCATGTAGTATATGCTGTAGAATAAATAAACAGACATATGTATACACAGTAGAATAAACATTTGTATACGCAACAGAACAAAAGAATATGTTGTAAAATACATAAACATATTTATTTACTGTTGAATAAAAAAAATAATTTAAAAAATAAATAGCAGAAGGCATGGTACCGAGAAAGAGAGGCAGGAGCCGACCAACACGAAAATGAGCACAGGATATAAGTGACTCCTTAAATATGAAAGTATATGAGGCAGGAGAGCCAGTGGGAGAGCTGGCAAGAGCCTGAGTTTTTTTTCAGCCAGACTGTGATGAGAGTGACATTCTGCAAAGGATCTGCTACATGATGATGATTTTGTTGAATAAATGAATAGATCTCTGTATATTCATTCATTCATTCAGTAGCATGTCCCTCGCGGAACCTCGCTGCCATAACAACCCTCCGGAAAACCTTCCTATCATGAGCAAGATGTCCTGCGTCTGATACACCCATCTGGAGATCATCTGCCACATCCTGCACCCATCTTCTCCTTGGCCTTCCTCTTCCTCTCTTCCCAGGCATATACCCCTCCATTATTGTTCTCTCTAGACTTCCATGACGTTTCAAGTGACCAAAATATTTCAATTTTCTTTGTTTTATTGTCTTTACTAGCCAACCCTCTTCAATATTCAGCTCTTGAATATATGTATATTTATATATATATCTCTGTATATGGTGAAAAAAAAAAAAAAGAATTGATAAACATTTGTATACACTGTAGAAACAATAAATAAATATCTGTATTTGCTGTAGAATTGATAAATATATGTACAGGCTGTAGAAAAAAGGCAATATCTCTATTTAATATAGAATAAATAAATATATATAGGTAAATGTAGGATAATAAATAAATATATGTACACTCTGTAAAATAAATGAACTGTATACAATGCACTATATTTAAATGTATGCATATAGTAAAAAAAAAAAAAAAAAAAAAGTTAAGGTCCCTCTTCCACGTTTTTAGGTGTGTAGGGAGGGCACATAGGGCTAGACGTATATTTTAATAGACCGATCGGCACAAGATTGGTGATGTGGTCAGCATCACACCAATGTATGTATATACTGTGGAGAAAATAAACAAATGCATATGTCCAAGGATACATAAAGAAACATATATGACATAGGAAAATAAAAACATACAGAGTAGGATAAATAAAAAGATCTGTGAATGCAGTGTAGAATAAATAAACCTTAGATTTATGTTCTGTGACGAAATGAAGTTTCCCAAAGGGCTAACAGTCTAAAACAGCTGGGGTATATTGAGAGAATGTCAGATGGCAAAGAGGTAAAACAACTGTACACGAGGGAAATGAATGGCCGTAGACTATAAGGCAGACCAAGAAGATAAAGCAGAGACAATTTACAGACAGACCTGCAAGCACTTGGAGTCATAAAATGGAAAGAGACAAATTATCACAGAGATGAATGGAAGCGGGTGATATCTGCAGCAATGTACCTCAAGAGCTTGCAATGCTGAAGAAGAGGAGGAGGAAGAAGAAGAAGAAAAAGCAGAAAGAAATAATAAATGTGTATATGGTGTAGGATAAATTTAAAAAAAACCCAAAAATGTACATGCTGGAGAAAAAGTAATTATCTGTATATTATTATGTTTAAAAATAAACATCTGCATATGGTGTAGGCTTATTAATTACTTTTATGACATGCTTGTTGACAAAGAGGGGGGGGGGGGGGGGGGGGGTGAGGGTAGGGACTCTGTTCTGTTTTTTCCTTCACAATTTGGCATTGGAACCCACAAGGGATTCCCACATGGGGATTGCACACAACTAAACCAATACTAAATGGCTCAAATACTATGGAACCAGGTGTTGTTATTTTATTTTAAAAAAGCATACATGTTGTTGTTGGGAGATTAGTACCAAGGATTTGCAAAGTAGTAGTGGGAGGAAGAGGATGTGTTGGTCCAGTCGTGTAAAACTCAGGGGGATGAGATTCCCCTGGATTTCACTGAAGTATATCAGCCTTTTGTGCTGGGACGCTTAGTCATCGTTTTTTTCCCTGGTGCAGAGAGACAAAGGAAGAAAGTTGTTGCTATCAGTGTTTCTGTTCCCTATATATTAAATAATTGGAGGAGATTTTCATGCCAGCGTCTCTGCTGCCTATAAGCTATGGTGGATTGTTACAGAGTTTCAAGGTCAAAGGATGACCATGGATGGAGGTACTGGCATAATGAAAATACTTTACTGACATACATGGATAGCTGGAATATCATACGAATGAGCACATTTGAGTCTCTATTTTGGACCAGATATCTGTGGATCTAGTTGGAGGAGGTTATTGCAAACTATTTTAGTTATTCGAGAGAGACAGAGAGAGAGAGAGAGAGAGAGAGAGACAGAGAGGGGGGAAGAGAGAGAGACACAGAGAGAGAGACAGAGAGAGAGAGAGAGAGAGCATAGGAACGACAGTGCTGATATTTATTCATACTAAGGTTGCAAGTTCAGTTTTCAACATTCATGTTATCTCGTATCACTGGAACTAGACATGGTGGGGAATACACCTTTCGTACATTATACATGACATCCTGTCAAATCACAGAACATTATTGTTCCTCCAAGTTCGCTGTTACAGTTTGCCCAGTTGATCATGGTGGCATTTGGAGTTTCAGAGTGATCTTGCCTCTTTCACCCTTCACTACGAAAATCATACGTTTTGTAACCCTAGACTTGGTCTTGCCGTTCAAAATTGGCTGAGGTTCATTGCAGGTTCAAAGTTAATTGACTGACATTCTGGTTTTACATGCTGTTCATATTATTAATATTCACTGATCGTTTGTCATCTACATTTACCGCCTGCATGATTCATGTGAGGAGCTGCACATCTCAGGATGGTACTCATTTCAGGACGTGTCATCCTAGCAGACAAGGTCAATTATGAAAAATCTGCTCTGATGAGGATTCAAACAAGTTTCTCTCATCATATTCTCATCTCACAATAAGCACACACATCTTCACTGTTTCTATTCAGTTTTTATGTGTTTCTTGCAGGACTTTCTCATTTGTTTTTCAAAGACAAGACAAGACAAATGGAAATTCAAAATAAGACACACACATCATTATCATCATCATCATCATCAAGTGAACTGACAACTGGTGAGGGTGATCATGTCTCTCCACAATTTACAACTGCGCGTATCAGTTTTTGTGTGCTGACAACCCTCCCTGTCATTACACAAGACTGTCAAGAATCTTCTCACGTCGTCTTCCTCTGTGTCTCCTTCTACAGATCTTTCCAGTTTCCCACTTAACATGATTTAAAAAAAAAATGGAGACTGTCTCTTTCTGATAAGTGAGAAACACACATAAATTTATAAATGAAATAAAAATAAAAAACTAACGGCAGTCAATCTCATCCGTTCCATCGCCACAATCATCCTCGCCATCGCACTTCCAGGTCAAGAAGATGCAGTTCCCATTGCCACAGGCTTGTTTATCCATGGCACATGATGTGTCTGAAATTACACATCAAATACATATCACAAAAATGTATTCACAGCAGACGATCGAGGCGGCTTTAAGCGTAAAACCTTAAAAGTGTGAAAGAAATAACAAAAACAATGCCACTGTCTTGTAACCAGTCAATATTGATGTTAAGGATGTCAAGAGTTCAAGACGAACATAGTGATGTCACAATGATTAATTTAAATATGGCGGCCACACTTTTGATATGCACCAAAAAGTAGCAGTTTCTGTAGTCAGTTTTTCTGACCAGGAAAGGGGGTGAAACCTTCAGAAATCAACCGTGAATGAAGGTCCAGTATAGTGATGCATGCCTGTCAGTTCAACAAGTATATGAGTGGGAAGTACAAAGTTTTCAAACCATGTGACATCTGTGACAGATTGTTCCTAACTCGGTGACGCCAAGTAAGGAGTAACCCCAGAGATCACTGCAGCCAATAAAGGCCTCATACAGAAAAACTGCTGACTGTGAATGACATTGCCACAGATCTTAATATAAACCAAAATTCAGCACATTACATCATTTATGATCTCCTACAGTACCACAAATTGTCTGCTCCTCTTTGGTGCATGTCAAAAGTGGGGTGGCCATCTTTAAACTCTAATTATGACAGCACCGTGCTTAATACTCTTGCCATCCTTAACAACTACATTAACAGTTTACAAAACAGACTTGTTTATCCATGGGGCATGATGTGTCTGAAATCATACATCAAACAGACAATACACAGGCTATTTTAATGTTTTTTCACATTTTTAAAATTTCATTAAAAACCCCTTTGAATTATAGTCTGTTCAAATATAGGTGCCGTTTGAAATCATACATCAAATGCACGACAGACTTGGAGATCCCTATGGGTCACTGCTGGAGCTAGTGTTTGTACTGTGTGCAATGCTCTCACATATGACCAGCCATTCTGTGCAGAAAGAATACACTTTTCCTTTATTGTCCTCCTCTTCTTCTTCTTCTCCTTCTTTGTGTTCACCAGCTGTAAACTCCAGTAGAATATTCCACCTGCTTGTCCATTTGTGGACTTAGGTCTTGCTTCTGAACTTGTTTTTTGTTATATCCAGTATACAAATCGGGTTTTCTGTATTCAGACTGTTGGTTCCATGCCTTTCAGACAAACATATGCTAACTAAGAAGGAAAAAACCCCTAATTAGTCGACCTACTAAAAACTTTGGGGAGGGTGGCAGTGGGTCTATTCTTCTTTTTTTTTTTTTTCTTCCATAATGGGAATCAGGAACTTACACAGGTAGAAAGGCTGAGCCAAATTGTGTTAAATCTGGTGCAATGAAGTTGATCGTTTTTTACTTTCATACATCCTTTTTGTAAATCCAGAATTCTGTCAATTTTTTATTTGAGTTTCTGTAGAAAAAGATAAGTTTTTTTTACTGCTACACACATTTTGATTTGCTTCAACATCTCCAAATCCATGACTGTTTTTGAATCTTCTTTCCACACCTGCCATTCTCTGGCACCACCTAACAGTTGTCTTTTATCTTTGTGTGTGTGAGTGTGCATGTGTGTAAGTGTGTGTGCCATCTTCAGGATGGTGGGTGGCTGCAAACAGATGTCCCTTCACTGCTGTATGTGGCAGTACATGCTGAGGCCCCTGTCTCTTCCACGGTGAGACTCTTGTACCACTGTCCAAAGGCCACGAGAATGGTTCTTTCATAATTATCTGCCACAGAAATCAAACTCACCTATATCAAGGATTCTGAAACCAGTTTACTCACCTCCAAGCCCCACAACCGCACTAACTACAAGGTAAGTAATAAACAAAATTGGTCAAGCTGGTCATGTGCAAAAGTACTTCTGTTCCTACAGCGAGCCACTGTCATCATTTGGAAGTGACAAGTTTGATTCTGGGTATGATAAGTAAAGCTTTTAATTGTTATGTTGTCTAGTGTGTCCTCTTTTTCTCTAGTTCTTTCTATAAGTGCTAATAAATACAAGTCAATATGTTTATTTTACCTAGCGAGTAGCACATCATTATCTGGAAATATACAGAAGAAGATTAATATCCAAACAATAGCCAGTGGTCATATTTTTTTTTTCACTCACTTGTTCCTTTGACACATGTTTGATTGACCATCTTCTCCCCAACTTCACAGCGGCAAGTTTCATCTCTGGATGGCGGATGCACTGTCCGGGGAAAGTTCTCTCCACACAGGCAGGTGCGGTTGTGGTTCGTGGGGTCTGGGTGTGGCAGGCACAGCTGGGAGCAGGGGGTGTGGTAACCACTGCAGGCACTCGAGGCTGTGGGTGATCACGGTCGTAGTTAACAGAAGCTCCTTGATGCTAGTGCCAGATAGTTCATCAGACAGGCACCCCACACAGACAGGCACCTCACACAGACAGGCACCTCATACAGACAGGCACCCCACACAGACAAGCACCACACAGACATGCACCCCACACAGACAAACACCCCACACAGACAAGCACCACACAGACAGGCACCCCACACAGACAGGCACCCCACACAGACAGGCACCCCACACAGACAAGCACCACACAGACAGGCACCCCACACAGACAGGCACCTCACACAGACAGGCACCTCATACAGACAGGCACCCCACACAGACAAGCACCACACAGACATGCACCCCACACAGACAGGCACCCCACACAGACAGGCACCCCACACAGACAGGTACCCCACACAGACAGGTACCCCACACAGACAGGCACCCCATACAGACAAGCACCACACAGACATGCACCCCACACAGACAGGCACCCCACACAGACAAGCACCACACAGACAGGCACCCCACACAGACAGGCGCACCACACAGACAGGTACCCCACACAGACAGGCACCCCATACAGACAGGCACTCATATAGTAGATACAGGCTCATCAGGCTGGGATGTACGGGACACAAAATACATGCTCTGGATACCTTAGGCAAACAAACACATATATAAGACATAAACAAACATACACTCGCACGCATAAACACACACACACACAAACACAAACAGGTTCCCCACTGAAATACACTCACCACGCTGTGGTGTTTTGGACACAGCATGTTTTAGACACTCGATTCTCTCTCTCTCTCTCTCTCTCTCTCTCTCTCATGCACGCACAACACGTGCACGCACGCACACACAGAGGCCCCAGACAAAAGATACAGACTCATCATGCTGTAGTGTATTGCACTCAGCCAACATGTTGTGGAGACTTGATTCTCTCTCTCTCTCTCTCTCTCTCTGTTTCTCTCTCTCTCTTTCTCACGCACGTGCATACATAAAAGACACAGACTCACATACACATAGAAGACATACACACAGGCAGGTAGACACATAAAGACAGGCTGACACACACACACACAGACCGGCACACAGATTAAAAACACAGACTCACTTGGCTGTGATATATTGAACTCAACCAACATGTTTTGGACACCTGATTCACACACACACCCAAGATGAAATCCCATGAACGCACGCATACACACACACACAAAGGCATACACACATACACACACAAAGACAGACACGCGCTCAGACAAAAGACTCACCATGCTGTGATGTATTGGACACAACCAACATATTTTGGATGCCTGATGCAAAGACAAAGTAGCGCCATGTGTCAGCACTGTGTTTGTTGGCCATCAAAATACCAAACCCATACTTTGTGGCTATGTACACATCATTCTGTAAAATTACCAAACTGTTTTGTTAATTTATTTATTTCAAAATTCAGGTTCATTTGTCATCATCATCATCAGTTTCCACTTCTGCCGTTAAGCGTTGTGGGGAGGAACAGTTTGCTATCCATTGCATGATGGGCAGCACTGGCTATTATCATACTGTGTTGATGCAGAAGCTCTTTAATGTCATCGGTCCATCTTCTCCTAGGTCGGCCTCTTGCATACATTTCAGATCTGTGCATGTGTAGTGCCTGCGTTGGTAGCTGTTCAGACTGCATTCTTACTCAATGACCAAACCATTTGTCAGTTACAGTAAAACCTCGTTGTCATAAACTTCCTTGACGAATGCTGAGTTAACTTGAACACAATTTTGGTCCCAGTACAAATGTATTATTGATAATTCATCTATTAGCTGGACACTCGCCATGGATCAGAGGGTCGGGGGTTCGCTCCCTGGCGGAGCCGGACTTTTTTTAAAAAAAAATGACCTTGGCTTCCAGGTCGATCCAGCCTTGAGTGGGTACCGAGTGCAGTCCGGGGAAGTAGAGGCGGCCGGCGTGATGCTGACTATATCTCCCATGTTGTGCCGATTGGTCTATAAAATACAGGTCTAGCCCTATATGCCTAAAGGTGTGGAAAAGGGTTCTCTGCTTATTAGGCCATGGTTAATAGTGGTTAATACAAACTCTTCATTTTTGGGGGGGGGGGGGGGGGGGGGGGGGGGGGGGGGGGGGGGGGGGGGGGGGGGGGGGGGGGGGGGGGGGGGGGGGGGGGGGGGGGGGGGGGGGGGGGGGGGGGGGGGGGGGGGGGGGGGGGGGGGGGGGGGGGGGGGGGGGGGGGGGGGGGGGGGGGTGGAGGGGGTCTCTTGGGATTCATGTTAGTGATGATTTTATTTAAATAACCAAACTGTTTCGCCAATTAATTTATCTAAATAACCAAAATGCTTTTGTTAATTAATTTATTTAAACAACCAGATTGTTTTGTCGGTTAATTTATTTCTTCTATGCTTTTTAAAGCATGCTGAAGGTCAGAATAAACAGAACTGGTAGAGGCAATTTTAACTTTGGGTTGGGCAGACAGATAAAGAGACAAAAATAAACAGAACGGGTAAGGTTAATTTTGTGTTGAAGACAGGCAAAGGTATCAAACAGACAAAACTAAACAAAACAGACAAAACTAAACAGAATTTGCTGAGCAAATTTTAATGTGAAGACAAAGAAAGATCAGCAGACTGAAAGTAGGGCAGAGAACACATGGCTGACATATGAGAAATAATATGGGAGGAGAATGGATGGCAGACACATAGAGATGTAGGGAGGAGAAGGTAGACACATAGATGATAATGTAGGGAGGAGAAGGTAGATGGCAGACACATAGATGTTAATGTAGGGAGGAGAAGGTAGATGACACACAGATGATAATGTAGGGAGGAGAAGGTAGATGGCAGACACATAGATGATAATGTAGGGAGGAGAAGGTAGATGGCAGACACATAGATGATAATGTAGGGAGGAGAAGGTAGATGGCAGACACATAGATGATAATGTAGGGAGGAGAAGGTAGATGGCAGACACATAGATATAAATAATAATGTAAGGAGGAGAAGGCAGATGACAGACACATAGATATAAATAATAATGTAAGGAGGAGAAGGAAGATGACAGACACATAGATAGAAATAATAATGTAGGGAGGAAAAGGCAAATAAACAGACTGAAATAATAATAACGCAGTGAGGAGTTGGCAGAAAAACAGATAGAAATAATAATATTGTGAGGAGTTGGCAGATAAACAGACAGAAATGATAATATAGTGAGGGAAAGGCAGATAAACAGACAGAAATTGTAATACAGTGAGGAAAAGGCAGATGAATGGACATAAATAAATAGCCAGACTGGAAACCATCAGATAAACAGGCTGACATAAACATGTAAAAGGGGGGAGAAGAAAAGACAGATCTATAAATCAAACTGGATAGATAAATGGGACGCAGATAGATAAATTAACAGAAGTAAACAGATATACATGAAGCAAGCAGAACAAGAAGATACAATCACCTTATAAATGGCTATGAAGTTAGCTGATTCGGTGAATAAGACATTGACTGACTGTCCGTGGATATCAGAAGTATAGCCGGATGCAAAGTCCGGGGTCACCCAGTACAGGCTCTCAGTGTCCAAGTCTATGGTTAGTGAAGTTTCATTGGTTACATAATTCCTAGTCACAGCTTCAACAGAGTCACTTGATCCATCCATGGCTGCTCGGAAAATGGAAAAATTTCGGGAACTGGAGTCTCCGCCAACAAAGAACAGATACCTGTTGATTTAGGGACAAAAAATGCACAAAATGAAAAACTTACGTTATGTTGTTATGTTATCACAATCGACGTCACAGCACACTGATTCTTTCATTTGGAAAATGTGCAGTCAAGTTAACCAAAGTCTTTGTCGTTGAATAACATAAGAAAAAGAACACTAAGTCTAAGCCCCCAGAAAGGGGGAAGTCAAACAGAGAAAGGACATAGTTGGTGTTAGTGCGGTCTTTCCGATTTGGCAGTCAGCAGAACACATTTTACTCTTTCAGGACAAAATTTGATTTCTGAAGTCTGGACAGCATTAATTTTGAGCTGAATTTATTTTACTGCAACATGACAAATCTAAAACCGTCCTGAAGGAAAAGTATAGGCTGTTTACATATATAAAATTAAAGAGAAATGAATACAGAGTACATCTAAACTATTGAAGTATCAGTTCTACCAAAAATAATTATCGAAATCCCACAACATTCAAGGATGCTAGACACATATGAAGATTTTTTACACATAAAATGGTGTGCTAATGTCAAATTGTACTGGTTCAAAACACTGCTATCCATTTCTAAGAATTCACATGCCTACTCTGTTTAATTATGCATCAGATAGTCTTTATTTGTAATAATTAATTCAAATACTTTGGATTTTATGATGATATGGCATGTAAAATCAATCTCACAACCGAATTCCTGACACAGCTGGTCGAAACAGGTATGATCTGACTGAAACATTTTCAATCTTCCTCCTAACCTATTTGATCAGCAATAGGTTTAGCACATGCATAATCAATCATGATATCAAGACGATTCTCACTAGGTGGCTAAGAATCATCACTAGTATGAACAGTTCTAGACCTTTTCCCTTATCATTGGTCTGGAAAAATCACAGAAAAATTGTATCAGATCTAATTAATTAAAAACAAATCTGAAAATTACCCAAAAACCACGCCCAACTTCAAAAATAAAAGGACTTCATTTGGATAATTCTAGTTTTTCGTTTTCTTTTTCTTTGCGTTTGGTTTGGCATGCTCAGATCGGATCATCAGGTGGGTAACCTCCATGAACTCCCATGTCAGTAGCAGGTCCTTCATGGCTCCCCATGTGCTCTACACACTTTGCTCTTGAGGCCAGGTGTCTTTTTGAAGTTGTAGGTCTGCAGAATGTGCTCAGGTGTTTGTGGTCCTGTTTGACAGCACACTGTGGGGACTGTACAATTTTTATTTTATGCATATGGTAATTGAGCCTGCAGTATTCTAGTTTGTTAAAATTCATTTTTCCAGGAAATGAAACAATATTAGAGTGTCTCTATGAAGCGCCATTATAGTGGTGTTTGGTCTGAACATGATGTATTCAAAAGCAGCTAAAGTGGCGTCCGGTCCATACGAGTTAAAAGGTCAGTGATTTCACTTACAAACACTAAACAAAAACCTGGCTCTTTAGAATGTAATCAGTTATTGTGACTATTATCAGTATGACTCTTAAAAAATATGGTGTCTGCGGCAGACTTTTGAAAATAAGGGGTCTCCAGGTCTCAGCTAATTGGAAACCACTGTGATTGTGATTTCATTTATCAAAGTTACATTACTCTGCTCACTTACCCATGATGGGGGGGTCAACAGTTATGGTTCTTGGGCTGTAGACTTCCTTTTTGACTGTATACAGAGTGTGTTCACATCTCAGGTCTACATTAACAACATAGATGGAGTTGTTGCTATCGGCGCAGTAAACATTCCTGAACTGTGAATTAATTTATGAAAGTTACACTACTCTGCTCACTTACCCATGATGGGGGTCCACCGTTATGGCTCTTGGACTGTAGACTTTATTCTTGACTGTATACAGAGTGCGCTCATATCTCAAGTCAACACTGACAACATGGACGGAGTTGTTGCTATCGGCATAGTAAACATTTCTGCCAGTCCAGTCAAAGGCCATGCCAGTGATTGTTGTGCCATTTCTATTCCGATGGATGATCTCATGATTCAGGACACTGCTATGGTTATTGGCTGCGAAACACTTCCTCTGTGGAAGGAGTAAATGAAAGAGAAGTATAGTACAGAGAACAGGACATGCCTCCCTCGACTATTATTTACATGATAAAATGAGGATGAGGGAAACTGGAACATGTGACCACTAGAACGAGTGGTGAAGAGAGAGACAGCTGCTGTCATGGCATGAAAAGATGTCAGCATAAAAGCTGACTTATGCTATCAGAGATGGTAAGCTGTGGTGGGGCATGTTCACTGACACCAGTTGGTAAGACACTCGATGATGATGAATGAAGATGCTTTGAAAAAAAAAATTAACCTACGATGAGAATTGGTTACTTATATGAAAACAATGTGAAAACTGGAGTGTGGCATGACAACAGGCAGGTTGTGATGAGAGTTGAGGGGAGATCAAAAGAGATAGTAAATAGTTTATGGGAAAAATTGGAGTGTGGCATGTCACAGGCAGTTTGTGGAGAGAGTTAAGAGGAGATGAAGAGAGAAATGAACCAGTCTCCACTCTGGTGGGATCATTATTCAATTATCTAAAATGTGTATGCGTATGTATTTGCCTGTGTGTGTATGTGTGGGTGCAAGTCTGCTGCCCCGTACGTATGCAGGTTTCTTTGCATGGCAGCCAGTGTGGCACAATGGTTGGACTCTCACCTGCTGGTGCACAGGAAGGTCTTGGTTTTAAATCCATACAGAGGCAGATTTGGCAGTCTGAAGCAGATATCCCAGGCAAAACTAATATACAAGATATACTTCTTCCCATAATCAAATGTGACTGGTACGTCACATTGACCCATTCACACAGGTCTTCACCTTCATATACCCTGTAATGCTCATACAGATAAAACAACTCTTCTCGTAATCTGCTATGCCTGACGCATGTTCATAACTGGTACATCAAACGCATATTCAAAAAAGCAGGTCAGCCAACTCGCTTACTCTCACTCACTCAGTCTCTCAATTACAAACACAATGAAACGGCCACCTGAAAAAACTCCTAACATTCATATACTCAGCAACATTCACATAGATGTAAAATTCTTCTCATAATAAAATGTCACTGGTATGTGAGACACGTGCTCATATAGCAGGTCAGCCCCCTCACTCACTGAAAAAGCTCCTAACCTTCACATCCCCATAAAATTCAAAATTCCTCTCAAAATCAAACATCAACATCACTGGTATGTTAGAAGCAATTTCGTCCAGCAGGTCAGCCCCCTTACTCACTCACTCTCTCACTCCTGAAAAAGCTCTGAACCATCAAATACCCAACAACATTCACATAGATGAGATTCTTCTCATAATCAAACATCACTGGTATGTCAGACACATGCTTATCCAGCTGGTCAGCCCGGCCCTCACTCATGAAAAAAGCTAATAATCTTCATATCCCCAACAACACATTGATGAGACAATTCTTCTCATAATCAAACGTCACTGGTACGTCAGACACATGCTCCTCCAGCCAGTCAGCCCTGCCCTCACTCACTAAAAAAGCTTCTAACCTTCATATCCCCAATAACATTCACATAGATGAGACAATTCTTCTCATAATCAAACGTCACTGGTACGTTAGACACATGCTCATCCAGCAGGTCAACCCGGGCTCCACTGGCCAGGTCAATCATCTGTACTTTGGACTCTAGAGTCACTAACAGAAACTCAGTTCGTTCTGTGGATGGAAGGCATTTGTTACAGAAGACAAAGATGCAGTTACCAAAATCAGGTCAAAGTACTTTTTATTTATTATCCTGATGTGTCATTTATGCCTAACTGTAAATAATAATGTTATTTGGTAAATTCTTGTCCTTCTTCTTTGTGCTCAACGGCTGTTCATCCACTTCTGGACTTTAGTCTTGCTCCAGAACTTGAGTTTTGTTTGTATGCACATTCGTTTTAGTTCTTCATCTTTGCAGTCACTTGCAATAAACTATGGCCTAAAGTCCCGACTACTTGAGTTTTGTGTGCAAGTGTTACAGGTCTGGCTTTTTTTTCTATGTGGACTTTTGGTTTCTCATCTCTCAGGCAGATACAATCCAACATTGAAGGAAACATCCCTAATCAGCAAACTATCATGGCAAACTCTTGAGGGGTATAGCGGGTCTCTACTCCCCCCTACCTCAATAATGAGAACCTAGAACCCACACAGGGATTTTGCCATTAAACATAGGAAAAGCAGTGGAGAAAACTGCTATGACTGGACAGTTCAGCAGTGGTACAGGAACATCATGAGGAATTATTGGACAGTTCAGCAGTGGTACAGGAACATCATGAGGAATTATTGGACAGTTCAGCAGTGGTACAGGAACATCATGAGGAATTATTGGACAGTTCAGCAGTGGTACAGGAACATCATGAGGAATTATTGGACAGTTCAGCAGTGGTACAGGAACATCATGAGGAATTATTGGACAGTTCAGCAGTGGTACAGGAACATCATGAGGAATTATTGGACAGTTCAGCAGTGGTACAGGAACATCATGAGGAATTATTGGACAGTTCAGCAGTGGTACAGGAACATCATGAGGAATTATTGGACAGTTCAGCAGTGGTACAGGAACATCATGAGGAATTATTGGACAGTTCAGCAGTGGTACAGGAACATCATGAGGAATTATTGGACAGTTCAGCAGTGGTACAGGAACATCATGAGGAATTATTGGACAGTTCAGCAGTGGTACAGGAACATCATGAGGAATTATTGGACAGTTCAGCAGTGGTACAGGAACATCATGAGGAATTATTGGACAGTTCAGCAGTGGTACAGGAACATCATGAGGAATTATTGGACAGTTCAGCAGTGGTACAGGAACATCATGAGGAATTATTGGACAGTTCAGCAGTGGTACAGGAACATCATGAGGAATTATTGGACAGTTCAGCAGTGGTACAGGAACATCATGAGGAATTATTGGACAGTTCAGCAGTGGTACAGGAACATCATGAGGAATTATTGGACAGTTCAGCAGTGGTACAGGAACATCATGAGGAATTATTGGACAGTTCAGCAGTGGTACAGGAACATCATGAGGAATTATTGGACAGTTCAGCAGTGGTACAGGAACATCATGAGGAATTATTGGACAGTTCAGCAGTGGTACAGGAACATCATGAGGAATTATTGGACAGTTCAGCAGTGGTACAGGAACATCATGAGGAATTATTGGACAGTTCAGCAGTGGTACAGGAACATCATGAGGAATTATTGGACAGTTCAGCAGTGGTACAGGAACATCATGAGGAATTATTGGACAGTTCAGCAGTGGAAGAGGTACAGGAACATCATGAGGAATTATTGGACAGTTCAGCGGTGGAAGAGGTACATGAACATCATGAGGAATTATTGGACAGTTCAGCAGTGGAAGAGGTACATGAACATCATGAGGAATTATTGGACAGTTCAGCAGTGGAAGAGGTACATGAACATCATGAGGAATTATTGGACAGTTCAGCGGTGGAAGAGATACAGGAACATCATGAGGAATTATTGGACAGTTCAGCGGTGGAAGAGATACAGGAACATCATGAGGAATTATTGGACAGTTCAGCGGTGGAAGAGATACAGGAACATCATGAGGAATTATTGGACAGTTCAGCAGTGGTACAGGAACATCATGAGGAATTACTGGACAGTTCAGCAGTGGAAGAGATACAGGAACATCATGAGGAATTATTGGACAGTTCAGCGGTGGAAGAGATACAGGAACATCATGAGGAATTATTGGACAGTTCAGCGGTGGAAGAGATACAGGAACATCATGAGGAATTATTGGACAGTTCAGCGGTGGAAGAGATACAGGAACATCATGAGGAATTATTGGACAGTTCAGCGGTGGAAGAGATACAGGAACATCATGAGGAATTATTGGACAGTTCAGCGGTGGAAGAGATACAGGAACGTCATGAGGAATTATTGGACAGTTCAGCGGTGGAAGAGATACAGGAACATCATGAGGAATTATTGGACAGTTCAGCGGTGGAAGAGATACAGGAACATCATGAGGAATTATTGGACAGTTCAGCGGTGGAAGAGAAAGAGGAACATCATGAGGAATTATTGGACAGTTCAGCGGTGGAAGAGATACAGGAACATCATGAGGAATTATTGGACAGTTCAGCAGTGGAAGAGGTACATGAACATCATGAGGAATTATTGGACAGTTCAGCAGTGGAAGAGGTACATGAACATCATGAGGAATTATTGACAGTTCAGCGGTGGAAAAGGTACATGAACATCATGAGGAATTATTGGACAGTTCAGCAGTGGAAGAGATACAGAAACATCATGAGGAATTATTGGACAGTTCAGCAGTGGAAAAGGTACATGAACATCATGAGGAATTATTGGACAGTTCAGCAGTGGAAGAGGTACATGAACATCATGAGGAATTATTGACAGTTCAGCGGTGGAAAAGGTACATGAACATCATGAGGAATTATTGGACAGTTCAGCAGTGGAAGAGATACAGAAACATCATGAGGAATTATTGGACAGTTCAGCGGTGGAAAAGGTACATGAACATCATGAGGAATTATTGGACAGTTCAGCAGTGGAAGAGGTACAGGAACATCATGAGGAATTATTGGACAGTTCAGCAGTGGAAAAGGTACATGAACATCATGAGGAATTATTGGACAGTTCAGCGGTGGAAGAGGTACATGAACATCATGAGGAATTATTGGACAGTTCAGCAGTGGAAGAGGTACATGAACATCATGAGGAATTACTGGACAGTTCAGCGGTGGAAGAGGTACAGGAACATCATGAGGAATTATTGGACAGTTCAGCGGTGGAAGAGGTACAGGAACATCATGAGGAATTATTGGACAGTTCAGCAGTGGAAGAGGTACATGAACATCATGAGGAATTACTGGACAGTTCAGCGGTGGAAGAGGTACAGGAACATCATGAGGAATTATTGGACAGTTCAGCAGTGGAAGAGGTACAGGAACATCATGAGGAATTATTGGACAGTTCAGCGGTGGAAGAGGTACAGGAACATCATGAGGAATTATTGGACAGTTCAGCAGTGGAAAAGGTACAGGAACATCATGAGGAATTATTGGACAGTTCAGCAGTGGAAGAGGTACAGGAACATCATGAGGAATTATTGGACAGTTCAGCGGTGGAAGAGGTACAGGAACATCATGAGGAATTATTCTAGATCACTGATTCCCAAATAGCTAAGACCTGTGGTTAGAAAGTTAGTTGCGTGTCATTTACAGGACGTTGCAGAACAAACCCCAGAATTTTTATTTTGCTTGTTGTGGCTTTTCTAGGCAAATTTACGTCCAGTAGTTGCCACTGCCTTCTGGGCCGTCGGCTTCTTGATACCACTGTTGAAACCAATGCAAGGCGCAAGGCCCGCAGCTGGTATCGAACCCGGTAGCCCGGCATTATAAAGAAGACCTGTGGACCAATTTTATTCTGAAGGTCTCACATGGACCGGTACTTTTCAATAGTCATACTGAAGAGCTTATAATGATAAACATTAAGCGAAAGACCCTTTTCCCTGCCTTCTGGCCTACTGGGCACATCAGGTTAGACCTATACTTTACAGACCATAATTATCAACATTAAAATAGAAAGAAAAAAAAAGGATTGTATTCTAAAGCTAAAGTTTTTTTTTTTTTTAATCAATGATTTCTTCTTCTTCTATTCCATGCTTGGTGGCGTTGGTAGTCATGTCTATCCCAACCTTTTGTCCTGTGTACTTTCAAACAATTCCGACAAAGATGATCTTCCATTCCATGATGTAACACTGTCCAGCATCTTTTCTCTCAGTTCCCCCTCTCATGTTTTCCCCTCCAATTCTCTCACCATCACGACATACTCCAGTTTTAACCTTCTCATGACATGAACAAAGAAGGTAGATTGTCTCCTTCTGATGTGGGCAATCGGTTCACTTCGTGAGCCAGCTTCTTTCAAGACATTTTCATCATTCATCTACAAAACCACATTCCCACCACATCCACATAATTTTTCACTTTTGGCTAAATGTCCATGATTCACTTCCATATATCAAGATAGGATTTATGTAACTTTTAAGAATTCTCTTTCTCACCCCAATTAATCAAAGTTGCAACAAATATTCTACATTTTGTAAAATGCTACCTTTGCTTGAGCTATTCTATATTTAACTTCTTTAATACATCTTTGAACTGATAATATCAGGGCACCCAACTATTTAAACATATCAATTTGCTTGAAGATTGTCCCATTTATTTAGATGTTGCACATTGTGGGGTCCATTTTCATTGTAATTACCTTTACTTCTGTTTTTCTGCTATTTCAACTAAGAACCTTGCAGTGACTTTGTGTTACAATTATGTCACTGACTACCACTATTATATTCAAGCAAAGCATACTAACCCTGTATTGGGCATGAGTACAGTAGAGGTCTGTATCTATGTTCTGCTCCGCCAGTGCAAGTGTCCCCTGCTATCTTACGGTACCTGCAATAATGACCAAAGCAACAATGGAAGTTTGGATGGGTATGTTGAAAGCAAAACCGTTGGTAATTGCCTCATTCAGCTATATGTGTCTATGTTTGAGCTGTCCAGTCGGCAAAAGGCCTCCAGTTGCACTACCTAGTATTCATTCGAGTGATTTAGAAGTTATTGGATGGAAAAGGGGTTAGAAGTTACTGAAGGGCAAGTAGTTTAAAGGTTTATAAGGGTCAGGTTGTTGGAGGTTACTGGAAGAGTTACTGGAGGGCAAGGGTTCAAGGGTTACTGGAGGTCAGGTGGATAGAGGTTACCAGAGGGCTAGTGGTTCAAGGGTTACTTGAGGTGGTTAGAGATTATTGGAGGGCAAGTGGTTTAAAGGTTACTAGAGGTCAGGTAGTTAGAGGGCTGTGGGGAGTTACCAGCTGATCTGGCCGACGCTTAACATTCAAAGGAAGACGAAGACGCACATACAATCAACCAGCTACTGGTACCATCGGAACTGGAACTCTTCACTTGCTGCTGAAGATGGGGACAGAGTGCTTATGGGATTGCCTTTAGTGTTGTGTAGTGTTGATTCTTAATTCAACATTTAATATTCAAAGTATTTAAAGGAAACTGGAGGGCATGATGTTAAAATGTTACTAGAGGTCAGGTGGTTAGAGCTTACCGGAGGGTTAACCCACGATCTTCAGATCCGAAGGTGAGCATCTAGCCACTACACCTTGGCAGCTAGCACTTACCACTAAAGGTTTTTTTGTTGTTTAATATTGGCTATCTCCAAAGTGAAGGCTGGCTACAGTCTACTAATGTTGTCTTGGAGAACATAACGACTCCCCTACCATGGCTACAGTCTACTAATGTTGTCTTGGAGAACAAAACGACTCCCCTACCATGGCTACAGTCTACCAATGTTGTCTTGGAGAACATAACGACTCCCCTACCATGGCTACAGTCTACCAATGTTGTCTTGGAGAACAAAACGACTCCCCTACCATGGCTACAGTCTACTAATGTTGTCTTGGAGAACATAACGACTCCCCTACCATGGCTACAGTCTACTAATGTTGTCTTGGAGAACATAACGACTCCCCTACCATGGCTACAGTCTTCTAATGTTGTCTTGGAAAACATAACGACTCCCCTACCATGGCTACAGTCTACCAATGTTGTCTTGGAAAACATAACGACTCCCCTACCATAGCTACAGTCCACTAATGTTGTCTTGGAGAACAAAACGACTTCCCTACCATGGCTACAGTCTACTAATGTTGTCTTGGAGAACATAACGACTCCCCTACCATGGCTACAGTCTACCAATGTTGTCTTGGAGAACAAAACGACTCCCCTACCATGGCTACAGTCTACCAATGTTGTCTTGGAGAACAAAACGACTCCCCTACTATGGCTACAGTCTACCAATGTTGTCTTGGAGAACATAACGACTCCCCTACCATGGCTACAGTCTACCAATGTTGTCTTGGAGAACATAACGACTCCCCTACCATGGCTACAGTCTACTAATGTTGTCTTGGAGAACATAACGACTCCCCTACCATGGCTACAGTCTACCAATGTTGTCTTGGAGAACATAACGACTTCCCTACCATGGCTACAGTCTACCAATGTTGTCTTGGAGAACATAACGACTCCCCTACCATGGCTACAGTCTACAAATGTTGTCTTGGAGAACATAACGACTCCCCTACCATGGCTACAGTCTACTAATGTTGTCTTGGAGAACATAACGACTCCCCTACCATGGCTACAGTCTACAAATGTTGTCTTGGAGAACATAACGACTCCCCTACCATGGCTACAGTCTACCAATGTTGTCTTGGAGAACATAACGACTCCCCTACCATGGCTAAAGTCTACCAATGTTGTATTGGAGAACATAACGACTCCCCTACCATGGCTACAGTCTACTAATGTTGTCTTGGAGAACATAACGACTCCCCTACCATAGCTACAGTCTACTAATGTTATCTTGGAGAACAAAACGACTCCCCTACCATGGCTAATGTCTCCCAATGTTGTCTTGGAGAACATAACGACTCCCCTACCGTGGCTACAGTCTACCAATGTTGTATTGGAGAACATAACGACTCCCCTACCATGGCTACAGTCTACTAATGTTGTCTTGGAGAACATAACGACTCCCCTACCATGGCTACAGTCTACCAATGTTGTCTTGGAGAACATAACGACTCCCCTACCATGGCTACAGTCTACCAATGTTATCTTGGAGAACATAACGACTCCCCTACCATGGCTACAGTCTACTAATGTTGTCTTGGAGAACAAAACAACTCCTCTACCATAATCCGAAAAACCCCTAGTGTAGTTTCTATTTAATCGTCCACCGTGGGAAACCAACCCTAGCATTCAATGACCGTGAACTGATAATCTTACAGGTGTAAACGGAAACAATTTACATTTGCAAACAATTTCAAAGGGAACCACAAACTAAGCAGTGACCAAACAGTCTACTCACCCCCGAGTGTAAGAATAGAATGCTCCAGGTGGGCAATGGGTTGGGATCTGATAAACATCAGCATCTCTCACACTGGTGTCTCGCTGGCATCTTCCACCAACGTTTTGAAAGCCAAAGTCACTGAAATATTGTGATAGAAGAAAAAAGGTCATCCTAGGGTTACTGCGCTCATTCACTACACCTCACTATCTGCTCTCTACCTGTGAAATCCGATACCCGGCATGCTTTCTTGGACTTGCCTCCTGGACTCAGTATTGTTACCTTCCATCTATCTTACCTTCTTCTTCTTCGTTCACCGGCTGTGAATTCCGGCGGAAGGTCCCGGTTAATCGTCCGCTTGGACTTTTGGCGTTTACCTGGACCTGAATTTTGCGTGTACAACCGTTTTGTTGTTCCCTGCATCATGGGCAGATGTACTCCGACTTCGAGGGATATCTTACCATTTCTAAGTTGTTTTGGTTTCCCTCCAGTGTTCCTAGATTATGTCTACTTCTAGACATTATTGTAAATACATGTGCTTAGTTATACACTGCATTAATACACTTGGCTCTGTCATCATAGCATTACATTTGCCCTGCTGTTTAATTAGGCAACCTGCATGCCACTGTTAATATATCATCATCATGTAATCATCATCATGTGTCATGCTGATAACCCAACATGTGCTAGAATACCCTAATTTATCTCTTTACTGCAAAATAACATAAGTACTACTTACATGACTTTCAAAAAGGTTTCATGAATTCTCTGACGCTCTCAGTTCTATCATCATTACCCGTGGGGTTTCTTCAACCCCCCCAATGGCGTTCTTGTGGTCTCAGTCAGAGCAAGTGCACACTGTCTATCTGCTCCAGCAATATATGAGACTTACGCCCAGTTTATCCCTCCTGTGCCCAGTTTATCCCTCCTATACGCAGTGTATCCCTCCTGTACTCAGTGTATCCCTCCTGTGCCCAGTGTATCCCTCCTGTACCCAGAGAAGTCTAGCGATCTCTCTGGCAAACCTACTCAACCCAAGATTACAAGAACTAAGTTTATAAAAAAGAACAAAATATGAATCCTTCTAACAGAAATATGCAAATCAATCCACTCAGTCACCAAAAGTTTCATCCTTCATACAAATGGGTCAGATCTGTAAAACAGATGCACATGCAACACTCAGGTTCTGGAACAGGACTGCAGTCCAGAAGTGGATGAACAATCAGAACTTTCGGCCAGAGTTTACAGCTGGTGAACGCAAAGAAGAAGAAGAAGAATTTCTTTGCCAAAACAGCAGTTATGAAGTTGGACAGGGAAGCAGTGATTTCGATCACAGGCATGTGGAAAAGTTAGGTCCATTGTGCAGTGTATAAGGGCCTGTACGTCACCCTTGGGCAGCAGTAGGCCACGAGGGTCCATAAAACAAACACAGAGCCTACTCAGGACCGGCTCCAGCTGACGGGCCGTGCTGCTGACGTCACCGGGTCAGGCTAACGATGCACTAAGGCAGCGGTTCCCAAACTGGGTGCCGAGCACCCCGGGGTGTCGTGAGCGTATGCCAGGGGTGCCGCAGCAATAATCAAGAAAAGTCGGCTAAAAATTGTGACATTATTAAAAAAGGCACGTAGACACTTAAAATTTAAAAAAAATGTAGGTTGTCATTCCCCGCCCCTGTCGAAAATAGCTTATTTCTTGTTTGAGATTGTCTGCGTTAACGCAACATCAGCCCGACCTGGTGAAGTCAGCAGCATGGTCCGTCTGCAGGAGCCGGTCGTGAGTAGGCTCTGTGTTTGTTTTATGGACCTTCATGCAAGACTCCTGCCACAAGTCTCTGTTGTGCACCTCAGATAATAGCCTATGTCAGGGCTATTCAATTAAGTTCACTCAGGGCAAAACTGTGAAAAGGGATCGTCATGGGCCAAAGGACTGAGCCCCAGTGTTGAAAGATCGTTTCATTATACAACCAACAATGATACAGGGGCCACTTACTAGGCCTCCAAAGGCCAAATCAGCCTGCAGTCTGCCAGTCGACCTAAACAAAGATGGCAGAGAATCTCTGAACAGGTGGCCCTTTGAGCTGCCGTGCCCAGTAAACCTCTGGCACTCTTCAGCCCCCACACCCCCTTTCCCACCAAACGACATGGATGACAACGTCTACACAGAACTTTAGAACTGATTGCACAATAGTTCACAGTCTGAGTTTCTGAAATCTTTTGTCTGAGAGTCCTACTAAATGACAACAAAAGATTTAGATAGGCTTCTGTTATCCTAGAGATAAGACTGACGTTTCTTTTGAAGTCAGAGTTCATCTGCCTGACAGGCAAAGAAACAACAGACTGCACAGATCTGTAACACAGATGCGCATGTAAAAACTCCTGAAACAAAACAAAACTCCTGGAACAAAGACCTTTGTTCTGATCCCTGACAGAGTGGAGTGATTTGTGTATTTCTGTCAGCGGCCACAGCTCCTTGATACATGACAAAATCTACTAAAATCATTACTGCAGCCTCACCACTCAAAGTCCTCCCTCCTGCAGGAGCAGTTGCTGATCAGAGACTGCCTCATGAAGATTTCTCCATTGTAGCAGACCGCATGGGCGATGCGACGCTGATAGGTCGTCACATGACCCAGCAGGCAGCCTGTCCCATTTGGAAGATCTTCACCCACTGACCACATCTTGTAGTCTGAAGGTCCACATTTTTTACCTGCAGAGGCAAAAAAAAACATGCAGATCTGCCAATGTGGTCACAATGCAAAATGGGTACCATATATATACAAACACACATAAAACCTGAGCTGAAAACAATTATGTGGTCTTTGTTATCTAAAATATGCGTAATAATTCTTCTTCTGTGTTCATCCTTTAAAAAAAAAAAGGCAGCTGGCATGTTGTCTTGCGGTCTACAGCTCTGCTGTGATATCTGCACCTTTCAGCCCAATACATCCTATTTAAGCAAAACCCAAATTTGTCACCTTTTTATGCCATGCTTGTTAACTATTTCGGCCTAATAAGAGTTTTTTTTTTTAAATAATCAATTAAAAAAAATATTGCCACAAAAACTCTAACCACTTGCTGTTTTGTAGGAATAAGAAAAGGAATGAAAGATACCTCTGTGGTTGCCAGATTTATTTAGTATACACTGACCAAAACTTGAAGATAAAAAGACACTTGATGTGATGTTTGAGATGTGAGGAATAGTCACTAACACATCATGCATTGCCTGGGACCAAGAGAGTTAAGGGGCAGTGGATCCCTCCCAATGAAGTCACAGAATTAGAAGATGATATATTAATTTATGCAATGTTTTAATGACATTAAAATATACACTAAAACCTCATTAACACAACTCCCTAAAGAAGAACACTTGGTTGATTTTTTTTGTTTTGTTTAGTCTAGCAGGGGTGTTTTATTAGTAATTCCTGGTTAGCTCTAATTTTTCCTTAAACACGAACTCAACTTCTTCTTTTGTAATTTGTCTTAACGTGGTTTTACTGTAGATCCTCATGAGGATCAATTATCGCCACAAGACACAGATTTATGGTGAACTGTTCAGTCTGTCTGCCTCGAGCTCTGAAGGTTGTGTGTTTCTTTCCTGGCTGTGCCAATCGGTGCAGTTAGTGCAGTTTTCAAGAAGACCCCCTAGGGTAACCATGAGACTGCGCAGACCTGACAATGATGAGGTTACTGACAGAAGACAATAATGAGACTGTGTAGACAGAACGATAATGAGGATGTGTTGATAAGACAATGATGAGGCTGTATAGAAGACAAGATATAGATAATAATAAAGATTTTTTTTTAACTGCTACTATAAAATAAAGCTTTGGTAGTGCAATGTCTAAACATATGCCTATCAGCTCACAGTACATGAGTTCAAATCTTGTTTTGAGCATTCTTCTTCTTATTTTTTCAACATAAGTAACCTGCCTGCAGCCCTGCCTACAAAAAAAACTCTGCCACTTCTATAGACAGATCCCCGACTCTGTTACAGGAGGCGATCGCTTAAACCACAGCAGCTCCCATATAAAATATAAAAATGTGACTAATGCTGCTGATGCTCCTTGTTAATTCACCGGCTGTAAACGTCATAGACAATTTCTGGTTGTTTGTCTACTTCTGGATTTGGTCTTGTTTGAGAGTTTTTTTGTGCACATCCCTTTTACAGATCTGGCTTATTTGTATGCAGACAGATGGCTCCTTACCTCTCAGGGAGATGCACACCCCCACTCTCAAGGAAACACCCCTAATTAGTCTACTTTTACAACAAGCCTTTTTAGAGGGACAGTGGATCATTCCCCCCTCCTACTCCCCAAAAGGGACTCTGTAGAGGGACAGTGGATCATTCCAACCTCCTACTCCCCAAAAGGGACTCTGTATTCAGCAACTTGAAAGCAGCTCAGGTCTTACCCTCAAAAACATCCTTGAAGTCCACCTGAATGATCTGCCACTTGTGGGGGCCTCTAGGTGAGCCGAAGACTGAGAACACAGTGCTGTTCTCCCCAGGCTCTGTCAGTAAGCCATAGACTCGAATTTTATCCTTGACTATTGTGTAGTTGTGCCAAGTTTCCCCCTCGTCAATTGAGTATCTGCAAGAAGTAAACTAGGCATGTTTATGTGCTATCATAAAGGAAGCTTCTTTATATGCCATCATAAAGAAAGCCTCTTTATATGCCATCATAAAGTAAGCTCCTTCAGAAGACATCATAAAGTAAGCTTCTTTATATGCCATCATTAAGTAAGCTTCTTTATATGCCATCATAAAGTAAGCTTCTTTATATGCCATCATTAAGTAAGCTTCTTTATATGCCATCATTAAGTAAGCTTCTTTATATGCCATCATAAAGTAAGCTTCTTCATAAGGCATCACAAAGTAAGCTTCTTTATATGCCATCACAAAGTAAGCTTCTATAAAGGCCATAATATAGTAAGCTTCTTTATAGGCCAACGTAAAGTAAGCTTCTTTATATGCCATCACAAAGTAAGCTTCTTTATAGGCCAACGTAAAGTAAGCTTCTTTATATGCCATCACAAAGTAAGCTTCTTTAAAGACCATCATATAGTAAGCTTCTTTATATGCCATCATAAAGTAAGCTTCTTTATATGCCGTCATAAAGTAAGCTTCTTTAAAGACCATCATATAATAAGCTTCTTTATATGCCATCATAAAGTAAGCTTCTTTATAGGCCATGCATAAAGGGCGACTGGGACACTGTGTTGTGGTTAACAGCAATGCTGTGACATCTGCGTCCTCTGACCCAACACATCCTTTTTCAGCAAACTAATTAATTGTTTTGTACGACATGCTTGTTTGGGGGAGGGGCAGCGGGTCTATTCTTTTATCCCTAATATGGGGCACCGAAAACTACTCATGGAACTTTCAAGAACATTTACTGGTACCCTTCTGTGACTGGTCGACCTGGGAAACTTGGATCAATTATGCAAATGTGCCCTGGTCTAGATCTAAACTGACACATTTGGATGGGCAAGGAAACATTTAGAAACTGTGCTTGTGTGGCTCTAATTGGAGATCTGGAGTGAAGCTAGTTTTTAAAAACAAATGAAAACAAATGGAAAAAAAAAAAAGAAGATGAAAAGTAAAATGATGACAAAAAAGGGCGAGGAAGGATGAGAAGAAAAAGAAAAAAGAAGAAGAAGGGGGAGGGGGAGAAGAAGGGGAAGAAGAAGAAGAACCTGATGAAACAAACAAAACTCAAAACACACACAAAGTGATAAACCCAGCACTCACACAACTTTATCCGTGAGCACATACTGATGAACAGCCACAATGATACCACCATGGTCAGCAGTGGCATACAAGTAACTTCCAGACAGGGCCTGCCTCCAGGAAATACCCGCGTTAGAGGAGACAAACACATCCGGGTTGCTCTTTAGAGTCCTACCCATGAACCCCGAGGCAATCACTAAACCTGAAGGGGATTAGCAAACAACTGTATTAAAAAAGTTCCAATACTTAAAAAACAAAAACAAAAAACAAAAAAAAAGTTGAATTAAGTAAAGGACTCTTTCCCATCTTCAGGTGTGTTGGGCATATAGGGCTAGACCTATTTTTTTATAGATCCATCAACATTTGGTGGGTGATGTGGTCAGCATCAAGGTGGCTGCCTTTACTTCCCACGTTTAACCACGACTGCCTAGAAAAGCTGAATTAGCAAAGAATGATTAAGTACATTGTTAGCAATAAAATTTGTACCAACCCGGGGGCTACTAATAATGCATTCCTGCTGGGACCAACATTTTATTTAAGTTAACCGTGTGTTCTTTTTAGATGAGTTGGCATATACAAGGTTTTACTGTAGTTAGAGAAAAAAGTTGTTAAAAAGCATATCACCAATAATTACTGCCATCATGAGCGCTAACAGACTGCAATGGTCATGGCATATAGAGAGAATCCCAGATAACAAAAAGAATGGGAGCAGACCAAGAAGATAGTAAGTAAAAAGTAAAAAAGGACCATTTTCCATGCCTTGACCCGTATTGGACATAGAGCGATAGACCCAATCGGCAATTGGGGGGTGATGTAGTCAGCATTACGCCGGCAAGAAGATGGTGGATAGATAATATTCAGACAGACCTAAAAGTACTAATAATCAACCACTGAAAAAATGCTGGTCACAGAGATAAACAGAGGCAGGTGATATCTGCCACAATGAAAATCAAGGGCTTGGAATGCTGAAGCAGAAAAAGAAGAATTATATAGTAACAAGGCTGAATCAGATAGAATACTTAAACTTTTCATAGTAAAGATAATGTCGAATAAATTAAACAAAATTTTTTTTTAATTTAGCTGTACCATTTATTGCCAGGCATATTTTGCTGTATCTTGTCATGTGCGTTACTAGTTAGAGTTACATCAACACATAATGAAGCACAAAAAAGCCATCTACTTGATTCCCACTGGACATGTAATGGACAAGCACAGTGCTTTCTGTGTTATTTACCACACATCAAACAAGCGAATGCTTAGACTAGCCGAAGCTTTAACAATAAAAATGAAAAATCCCCCCCCCCCCCCTTATGTAAACAGAAGGAATTCATAATAAACTTTAAATTACCCTGGTAAGCTATGTGAATATTGTAAACTTCCAGTGATTCAAAAAACAATATATTGATAGGGACACAGCCCAAGTTATCCCAAAACTTAGTCACTCCCCCTGCACTATGCTCACTCCACTGTGATTCTATTTGTGCTTCCACACTGTTCACTTACCACCAAAGGAGCTTGACAATATCTAGCTTGCCATGCACCAATTTACCAACCAACGGTTCAAAATCAGCCAATCTGTCTGCCTCCAACACAACTGCATGCCCAGCAAAAAATATCTAAATGATGCTAACTACCCGAGACCTCTTAAGTGATGCTTGCATGTGAGCAAATAAACAAATAAAGTAATTCATGAATTCACCTGGAGACGAGCTCTGGGTGAGAATCGGATTAGCCTGAGTATTTGGATACAATTTGTGGAACTCCTGTGTCAGATGCAGGGAGCAGTTCTCTGCCTGAAAAGACATCATCATCATGATCTCATCATCAACAAAGATATGAAACAAGGTCAATCAACATCAACAAAGATATGAAACAAGGTCAATTAACATCAAAAGTTGAACTCTTCTTCTTCTTATTGTTCAATGTCCACTTATGGTTGGTCTTGTTACAGAACTTGAATTTTGTGTGCATATCCATTTTACGGATCTGGTTTATTTGTAAGCAGACTGTTGGTTCCTTGTATCTCATGCAGATTCACCCCGACTTCGAAGGAAATTCTTCTTAGTTGCTTTGTATGTTATGCTTGTTACTGAGGCAATGGGTCTAATGCCCCCCCTCCCCCTCCAGAAAGGGGGCCGGGATCCCACACATGGAAAAAAAAACTATTCAGCTTCACTGTGTGGGTTCTGGGACCCCATTGTGCAACAAACAAGAAAAGACCCACTGCCTCCCCAACAAGCATGTCATAAGAGTCAACTAATTGGGGGGTTTCTTCATACTCGAAGTGCATCTGCCTGAGAGGCAGGGAACCAACAGTCTGTATATAAGTAAGTCAGATCTGTAAAATGGATGTGCACACAACACTCAGGTTCTAGAACAAGACTAATGTCCAGAGGTGGATGAACAACCAGAACATTCCGCTGAAGTTTACAGCCGGTGAAGAAGAAGAAGACAATACCACAATCATGCATGACAAAATGAACACTGTGGCTAGATAGCCTTCATCAGCACTCAGCACAAATGGGCAATGAAACACTTACAAACCAGAATACATAGAAAAAAACAGTTTTAAAGTCAGGCATGTCACAAAACATCCATCCGTGCTTGATCAGTAGAGGCTGTGTATTACATGTCATCACAAGAGTATGATAACGGACCGACAGTGGAGAGGTTATAAAGGTTGGTTGCGTATCCTTTACAGAACATTGCAGAACCAGCCCCAACAGCCCCTGGCTGTTGTGTGGTTTTTCTAGGCAAATTCACATCCAGTAGTTTGCCACTGCTTTCTGGATGGTAGGCTTTCTTGATACCACTGTCAAAACCAACGTAAGGAGCATAGCCCGCAGCTGGGATCGAACCCGGCATCCCGGCATTACAAAGCGTTCGCATCGACTTAGCCACAGAGCAAAAGAGAGGTTAGTTGCGTTTCCTTTACAGGACGTTGCAGAACCAACCCCAACAGCCCCTAGCGGTTGCGTGGTTTTTTTCTAGGCAAATTTACATCCAGTAGTTAATAAGGTTAGTTGCGTATCCTTTACAGAACGTCGCAGAACCAACCCCAACAGCCCCTGACTGTTGTGTGGTTTTTTCTAGCCAAATTTACATCCAGTAGTTTGCCATTGCTTTCTGGACGGTCGGCTTTCATGATACCACTGTCGAAACCAACGTACTTCATATCATGTCTTCATTACCAAAATGTTTTTTCATATGGTGGCTTCTTCTTCTCCTCCAGTTTCTTTTCTTCTCCTTTGTCTATTCAGCGATCTATATCTGGTATATGCTTATTCCAGCATTGCTTACAAACAAAAAAGCACACATGAATTCTTCTTCACTCTTCCCCTATAGTTTGTCTTACAGCCTACTCCACAGAAAAACATTCATCTCCTAAATCATTTCTCTACTGCCACAAAGCCTTGTTGTTTTAACTTGTTACTTCAGGAACTGTCCAACTATAAAATCTGTAACTCAGTAACCATTCGGTATCATCATTATCAGGTGCCTTGCCGACTGGCGTGAGCAATTATGCCTCTCCACAATCTGGGATCTCCTGCAACATGTATCAGTTCGTGTGCTGACACACCTCCATGCCATGCAACAAGACTGTCAAGAATCTTCTCTCGTTGTCTTCCTCTATCCCTCCTTCCACAGATCTTTCCAGTGATCACAACATGTTTTATTTTCCCTCATCTCATAACATGGCCGAAAAATGATGACTGTGTCCTTCTGATGTCTGTGATAAGTTGTCTTCCGGCTCCCGCCTCTTTCAAAACCTCTTGGTTGCTATTTTTGGCTGTCCAAGGTATTCTTAGAATTCTTCTGTAAAACCACATCTCTGAGGACTCAATAAATTTTGGCCTGCCTAGCGACTGTCCAGGATTCACAGCCATGTAAATCGTTCGGTGTAAGTTTTTTAAATTTGGCCCGCAACTTGTTCATAATCTTCGCCTTGCAAGCATTTAAAAACAAATCTAACCAAAGATCTAGTTTTCATTTTGCCTTATTTATGTTATATGAAAAAATAGACAATTATTCAAAGCAAACCATCAGCATGTTTACAATTAAACAAGTAACAGGAACTGTTCAAAACATCAAATAGCACGTGTATTATAGACGTTTCACTCTCAGATGGTCATCTCCAGCATTAGCCTCCCATGAGTTGAGATTTCTCATTGTATGCAGTATAGGCTATCAAAATAATCACCAATCATCACTGGACATGTGAACTGATTTCCAAACAATCTCCACTAGTGTGTCAATTACTTCATATTATATATTTTGTTTAGGGGTACACAAATTATTAATCAAACAAAGACAACAGAAAGTTGCTGCTTTAACTCTTTGAGTCCCAGGGGGTTTAGCATCACAGGCCCAAGGGGTAGTCAAGAGAGACGTAAAATCGGCACATCTTGCGTTCATTGGGCTTGTAGGTAGGAATCTATGAATGTATGATGCGTTCCTTGGGACTCAAAGAGTTAAGGAAAACAGCAGCACCAGTGCCACTGTAAATAATAAAATCACAAGGAAATGGGAAATCTAAGGCCATATGCAAAAAATGTATGTTGATCCATAAAGGAGATTTTGAGATATTTTTAAAAGTGTGAGGGCGCAAGCTTTGAAACGCACTATTACAGCACTTCTGGCACACTGAAAGATGCTACTGTCTACTAAGACAAATTTAATAAGTAGTATTGTTTGGCCAACTTTATACTACTGGTGTCAAACACGGACCCTTAATACCACTCAGCGTCACTGTCATAATTTGTCCATGACCAGGGCGGCACAGGGGACCCAGTTGCGTTGCCATATGTTTGATTTAACCTCCTTCTTCTCAAATACTCAGTATGTGAATATATTAACTAACTATACCCAATTACATTGCCCCCATATGTGTGATTTAACCTCCTTCTTCTCAAATACTCAGTATGTGAATATATTAACTAACTATACCCAATTACATTGCTCCCATATGTGTGATTTAACCTCCTTCTTCTCAAATACTCAGTATGTGACTATATTAACTAACTATAGCCAATTACATTGCCCCCATATGTGTGATTTAACCTCCTTCTTCTCAAATACTCAGTATGTGAATATATTAACTAACTAAAGCCTTGAAGGGGTTTCCTTCGGAATCTAATAGCTTTTTAAAGCCATGTCGACTTAACATTTTCTTGTAAGCCTCAGTGATGGAGGTCAATGCATGAGCCACCCCATTTATATTTGTTTTAGACCCCTGGGAATGCATTCCATTTAATGCTTCATGCTGTTCTTGTTTACTCATTACTCCCTTGATATCATTATATATTTTAAAACAAAAATTTTAAAAATGTAGATAAATCAATTATTCATCAATTTATTAGTTAAGGGTGTAAAATAGTTCTTCAAAAGAATATTTTTAAAGGAAATTACTACACGTTCACAACCCATTTAATATAGTATTTCTAGAGAGAAAAGGGCCAGTTCTGCACCACTCGGTGGTGAACTGATGTATGACAAGCTGGATGTTGTGAGGACCCTTTGGGAGCATGTGAGCAGTGCCGAGGATCAGATAGATCAAAACGGTCTGAGGAGAATGGCACTGCAAGGAGTTACAAGGGAATCTGGCCAACGCTCGACACTCAGAAGAAAGGCGAGACGGATATACAATCAGACAGTTACTGGTACCATCCGAATTTTAACTCTTTGCTTGCTGCTGAAGATGGGGATAGAGCGCTTATAAGGGTGTCCCGAATGCTGTGATGTCGATTCTTAATTCAACATTTAGAGAGAAAAGGTTAAACCATATGTAAATTTTTTTCTACATCTCTATTCCCTTCCCAATTTTTCCCCTCCAACATGGCCAATGACATTTGTTTGCTTACTTTTTGCTTTTTAAATCCAGTAGAGCTGGGTCCTCATCTCTGCTCTTATGATTAACAGTCTTCTTCTTCTTCTTCTGCTGCTGCCTTTCTAGCCCCCAATGGAGCACGGGCCCTCAACCAACTCACGCCAAGTCGTTCTATACTTTTTATTTTCATCTTCCTTTATTTCTATGCCCTCTGTGCATTCCAGTGCAAAGACATTCTAGTTATACTGTTCTCAGGTTTTCTCAACGTGTGTCCTATCTAACACCAGCATCTCTATTGCAGGCACAAGTTAATGAATGTCTGTAGTTAATTAGTAATTGCCTTAGTTGTTCTCTATATTTCCGCTCTATACAACAGTTTTGATTTGACATTAAAACTAAAAACTGTTTGTGCAGTAACAGTTTTAATTACTTTTTGACTCCACAAATTTCCTAGTGCTGTGACAGCTCCTCTTGCTTCTTGTATTGTATTTTAACATCTCTATCAGTTCCCCAACCTTACACTAACAGAGTCCAAAATCGGAGGGATTAATACTAAATCAATTGCAAAGACCACTTACCAATTTGCAGTATGTAGGTCGATTACCTATGCCATATTCTGGGGCTTTAATCTTCTGCCAAGTAGCTCCTTTGTCATAGGTGATTAATGACTGTTGCTCTTCCACATCCAAGTTCTCACCGGTCTGCTGTGATGCAATGTAGATACCACTAATTCCTTGGAGCTTTGTGATGTCTACAAATGTCTCATTTGCATAGAGTCTGTAAGATATTAGACACATTATTATACTGGTGTTGCCACTGTCATCACTGCCATAAAAATAATAATAATAATTACATTTCTTAAATTTCCTTCTTTTTTCTGGGAGTGAGCAAAGGGTCTGGTGATCTTCAATATTCTTTTTCCAGAAAATTCCGGTTGTTCGTCCACTTCTGGACTTTAGTCTTATTCCAGAACTTAGGTTTTGTGTGCACATCTGTTTTACAGATCTGGACTGTTTGTTTGTAAACACCCGCTAATTATCCCCCCCTCCCCTCCACCGCAAAATGGACGCCCCCTGAACCCATGCTGGGATTATCAAAGTGAAGGGAAAGGACAGTCATACTTTTAATTAGGTCCAAACTGGCACCATCAGTATAATAATTCTTAGCTGGCTACTGAGGAGGGGGTCAGAGCATATGTGAAAATGTTGTGAATTTAATGATGTCAATTTTTCACTCATTCCTTCTACTGATCAATTTCTTATTAACAGCTTCACTGGAGTCCCTCATATTCACCACTCTAGGCCTTAAGCCAGGGGTGACCAACAGGTTATACAAAGCATTCGAAGGAGCACATAGAAGATCCTTACAGCTCCTCCCCTCAGCTTTTATAGAGGATGAAAAGAAGTAGAAGATTCCTTTTAGTGAGACAGCATCCCCGTGATGGGTTCCGGGGCCCTACTATGGGGAAAACAAGAATAGACCCACTGCCAACCCAAAAGCATGTTGTAAGAGTCAATTAATTAGGAGCTTCCTTCAAAGTCAGAGTGCATCTGCCTGAGAGGTAAGGAACCAGCAGTCTGCATACAAATGAGTCAGATCTGTAAAATGGAATGCACACACAACACTCAGGTTCTGGAACAGGACTGCAGTCCAGAAGTGGACGAACAACCAGAACTTTCCGCTGGAGTTTACAGCTGGTGAACGCGAAGAAGAAGAAGAAATGATACAGCAGACTGCCAGTGATTTCTGAAATGAAAAGCAGCTCTCAGACCTAAAGAGGCTGGCCACTTCTACCCTTCAGGATAAAACAAGGTGCAATGAAATCCTTCCTTTTACCTTGCAATGCCTTTTTAAAACAACTTTTTTCATTTCAAATGCATCCACGAGGGATAAAAAAGGATAAGATACCTGAGCAGGTTACTGTTGGTCATAGTCTTTGGGTTGAAGTAGACAATCTTCTCTAAGGACAAGGAAAACTTGAAGCCGGTGACTTCAGACACATACAGGTTGGTGTGGGAATTGTTGATGAGGGCACACACCATCAGCTGACCTTCGGAGGCATCGGCAACATAGAAATCCTGCAAGAATGAATTTGAGTTCATTGGTCAATGTCTTTCATTGATAGAATTAATGTGAACCACAGGTCAATGTCTTTCATTGATAGAATTAATGTGAGTCACAGGTCAATGTCTTTCATTGATAGAATTAATGTGAGTCACAGGTCAATGTCTTTCATTAATAGAATTAATGTGAACCACAGGTCAATGTCTTTCATTAATAGAATTAATGTGAACCACAGGTCAATGTCTTTCATTAACAATAAATGTGAGTCACAGGTAAATGTCTTTCATTGATAGAATTAATGTGAGTCACAGGTAAATGTCTTTCATTGATAGAATTAATGTGAGTCACAGGTAAATGTCTTTCATTGATAGAATTAATGTGAACCACAGGTCAATGTCTTTCATTAATAGAATTAATGTGAACCACAGGTCAATGTCTTTCATTAACAATAAATGTGAGTCACAGGTAAATGTCTTTCATTAACATAATTAATGAGTCAAAGCTCAATGTCTTTCATTAACATAATTAATGAGTCAAAGCTCAATGTCTTTCATTAACATATTTAATGAGTCAAAGCTCAATGTCTTTCATTAACATATTTAATGAGTCAAAGCTCAATGTCTTTCATTAACATAATTAATTAGTCAAAGCTCAATGTCTTTCATTATTAGAGTTAATGTGAGTCTCAAATCAATGTCCTTTATTAAGGGACAGGACTTCAGAATGAAGGCAGAGATATAGAGAAACAATTTACTTTATTGCACTATGTTATCCCCCAGAGCTAGTCTCTCTTTGCAGAACAGCTAGCTGCTGCCTGAGAGTGTCACACAGAGCACCAACTCCATAGCTCCAGCAAAGATCCTCAGTATTTACATAAAAGCCTGCACTCTTGAACTAAATAACTCTCAGTGTTAGTTCCAGGGCCCCATTTTGGGAAGGGGTAAGGGGGGGGGGGGGGGGGTGGGGTACTAAAAAGTCAGACTGCATTTGTCTGAGAGGTAAAGAACCAACAGTGCATACAAATAAGCTTGATATGTAAAACAGATGTGCATGCAAAACTCAAGTTCTGGAACACGACAAAATCCAAAAATTGATGAACAACCGGAACCTTCTGCTGGTATTTAGAGCCAGTGAAAAAAAAAAAAAAAAAAAAAAAAGCTGAAGGACTTGTGCAAGAAATTCACAACCTCCATAAGGCGAGGTAAATGACTTGACTACTTCACCATGTGAGAGAGAGACACTGAGAGAGAGAGAGAGACACTGAGAGAGAGAGAGAGAGAGAGAGAGAGAGAGAGAGAGAGAGAGAGAGAGAGAGAGAGAGAGAGAGAGAGAGAGAGAGAGACAGAGAGAGACAGAGACAGAGACAGACAGAGTCAGAGTTAGACAGAGAGACAGAGAGGGAGACAGAGAGAGATATACCAAAAATAAAAAAGTCTCAGTGCTGGTGGGAGACCAAAAGGACCTGAAGATCTGACACCTTAAGATCAGAAGATCTCAATCTGGATGGCAGACCCAAACAAATCTGAAGATCTGACACCGTAACATTAACAAAAAAGCCACAGTGCTGCTAGGAGACCAACAAGGCCTGAAGATCTGACACTGTAACACTAAAAAAAAACATCTCAGTGCTGGAGGGAGACCATCAAGCCCTGAAGATCTGACACCTTAAGATCAGAAGATCTCAATCTGGATGGCAGACCCAAAAAAATCTGAAGATCTGACACCGTAACACTAAAAAAAACATCTCAGTGCTGGAGGGAGACCAACAAGGCCTGAAGATCTGACATTGTAACACACACAAAAAAAACCCATCTCAGTGCTGGAGGGAGACCAACAAGGCCTGAAGATCTGACACTGTAACACAAAAAAAAAAAACCCATCTCAGTGCTGGAGGGAGACCAACAAGGCCTGAAGATCTGACACTGTAACACCCACACAAAAAAACCTATCTCAGTGCTGGAGGGAGACCAACAAGGCCTGAAGATCTGACACTGTAACACCCACACAAAAAAACCCCATCTCAGTGCTGGAGGGAGACCAACAAAGCCTGAAGATCTGACACTGTAACACCCCAAAAAAAAAAACACATCTCAGTGCTGAAGGGAGACCAACAAGGACCTGAAGATCTGACACTGTAACACACACAAAAAACATCTCAGTGCTGGAGGGAGACCAACAAGGCCTGAAGATCTGACACTGTAACACACACACACACACACACACACAAAATCTCAGTGCTGAAGGGAGACCAACAAGGCCTGAAGATCTGACACTGTAACACCAAAAAAAAAAAAAAAATCAATGTGCTGGAGGGAGACCAACAAGGCCTGAAGATCTGACATTGTAACACCAAAAAAAAAAAAAAACATCTCAGTGCTGGAGGGAGACCAACAAGGCCTGAAGATCTGAAACTTAACACACACAAAAACCCATCTCAGAGTGACACAGAGTGCAGTGGGATGAGAAGATAGCAGGCGATTGTCTAACTAACACAGTTCTAGGACACCCTCTAGCTCATCATTTAAACAAACATAGTCTACTTCTCTGCATTCACTGGCTGTAAACTCCGACAGAAAAGTTCTGGTTGTCCGTCCACTTTTAGACTTTGGTCTTGTTCCCGAACGTGAGTTTTGCATGCTCATCTGTTTTACAGATGTGACTTATTTGTATGCAGACTTTTGGTTCCTTATCTCTGAGGCAGATCTACTCCAAGTTTGAATGATACATCACTAATTAGTTGATATTTAGGAACATGCTTATTAGGGGGGTAGTTAGTCTATTCCCCCCCTCCCCCACACACACAAAGAAGGGTGCCCCAGAACCTACATGAGGGGGGGGGGGGGGGGGGAAGGGGAGATACTTACAGTGAAGGCATAATCGCCTGGAAACTCTGCATTGACAAAATCCCCTCTCATGTAGGAGACCCACAGCTGTAGGTTGGGGTTATGATGAGACCCAAGCAGATTCTGTCAAAAGATAAGAACAAATTATGAATGCAAGTGTGAAATTTGTTCTTTTTTTTTCCCCTTTTTCTGCGTTCGACATCAGTCATGCTAAACATTGAGTCCCCGTCTGGGTCACAAATAGGATTATGCATTTTAGGTCACCACCGGTCCCCCATAGCTTCTCTTGCAATGTATGCTGGGAGAGGTTAGGGCAGTACTGCAGTATGTGCTTGGGGGTCTGTCTTTCTGCTCTACAATCACAGGCAGCAGATTCTTTTATGCCTATCCTGTGCAGGTGTGCTCGAAAACCAGTGTCCTGTCCCAAGTCTAAAAACTGATATCTGTTCTTTCCTGTTGAGTTTGTTTATGCTTGTGGAACTAGTTTTTAAAAAAAGGATTAAACATTTACAGCAAGTGTGTCCAAAATATGCCATCTGAGAATATTGTGGCACATAAGAGACAGTCTATATTCTTTGCTCATGTCATGAGAAGAAGAAAACTTCTTCTTCTTCTTCACGTTCACCAGCTGTACACTCTGGCCGAAAGTTCTGGTTGCTCGTCCACTACTGAACTGCAGTCCTGCTCCAGAACCTGAGTGTTGCGTGTGCATCAGTTTTACAGATCTCATTCTCTTGAATACAGACTGTTGGTTCCTTGCCTCTCCGGCAGATGCACTCCGACTTCAAAGGAAGCTCCCCAATTAGTCGACTCTTACGACATGCTTTTGGGGAGGCAGTGGGTCTATTCTTGGTTTTCCCACAATGGGACCCCGGAACCCACACAGGGGAGGAGAAAACTAAAGTAGATCTCGATGGTGGGGAAAGCTGGAGGGTAAAGACATAAAAAAAACGAAGAGAGAAGATGCTGGACAGTTTGACATCATGGCCTGCAGGATCAATTATGTCAGACATGACTGAAAGTACATAAGACAGAAGGTTGTGGATAGCCATGACTACCACAGGGCATTGACAATAAGAAGAAGATTAGCAGAAATGCAGGCAGGTTACAGGTGTGGGTCACCTGAAATATAGTTTTTTTGTTTTTGTTAAGGTTAGGGGAATGTATTCCATTTAATGCTTCACCCTGTTCATGTTTATTGATTACTCCCTTAATATGTCTTTACATACCCCCCCTCTTCCCCCCCCCCCTCCCCCAACCACAATAATGTAGATAAATAAACTGTTTATGATTTTAAGTGACCCATTTAAAATTGTTACTTTAACTCTTTGAGTCCCAAGGAACGCATCATACGTTCATAGGTTCCTACCTAGAAGCCCAATGAACGCATAATGCGCCGATTTTATTATTTTCTTTACTACCCCCTGGGCCTGTGATGCTAAACCCCCTGGGACTCAAAGATTTAAAAAAAAAAAACAGAAATAAAAAAAAATTCCAATGTGGACATGACCCAGTTTTGTGTGTGTAACTGTTTACAGTTACACCCACTGCAATGAAGTCAATCATTTTGACTTTAAAACATTTTTAATTCTGCTTCTACCGAAGACAAGTGATCTTACCACAGCTTTGGTGGCATACATGTAATCTTCTCGAATGTCAAAGTCCAAAACATCGGTCACAACAACTGCAGTATTGTAGCTGAAGTGAAATAGAGAATCAGATCGCACAACCTGCAGCCTTCCTGCCACTTGTCCATTTTTTGGTGGAAGCTCCTCCACCACAAATATTGTCGAATCACTATCATAAGGCGGAATACCCCTGAAAACAAATTGAAAAAAAAAAAACAATCAGAAAAAAAAAAAGAAAAAAAAATAACAATCAGATTTAATTAACTCTTTGAGTCCCAGAGGGTTTAACAGCACAGGCCCAGGGGGTAGTAAAGAAAGTAATAAAATCGGCGCATCATGCGTTCATTGGGCTTCTATGTAGGAATCTATGAAAGTATGATGCGTTCCTTGTGACTCAAAGAGTTAAACAAACTGTAAACCCCTTTCATGCTGGTAGCCACTGTGGTGTAGTGGCTAGATGCTCATCTGCGGATCAGAACATTGAGGGTTCAGGTGTTGACTGGGCCAGACTTTTTTCAAAAATTACATTGGCTCCCCGGCTGACCCAGCCTTAAATGGATACCAGGTGAAGTCCCAGGAGGTAAAGGCGGTCAGTGTGACGTTGATCGATTGGTCTGTAAAATATAGGTCTAGCCCAATATGCCCGAAGGCCGGGGGAAAGTGCGTTTACTTTGTTTTACTTTTCATGCCAGTGGCACATTGGGCACATAATGCTAAACTCTTATTCTTATTGACCAACTAGCAGGTGAAAGATAATGTGGGCAACTTGAAATCAGCAAAAATAACAGACAGTCATTTATTAGCATTATCTCATTGTTCAATCCCAATATCTCCCCCCAAACAGGCAGTCCAATATTTTAGAGAGTGGTAGATAGGCTGCATGCAGTCGTGGGACCTAGGCTGCATGCAGTCGTGGGACCTAGGCTGCATGCAGTCGTGGGACCTAGGCTGTCGTGGCATGTAGGTGGGTTGGGGTTAGACCCAGTTCTAAATATTTTGTGGTAGTTTAAAGCATCAGAAATCCGGGAAAACTGCTCTTACCACCCTTGAAAATATTTGACTGTCCCGTGACATCATCCTGGGGAGGGTGTGGGGGTGGGGGGGGGGGGGGGGAGATATTGGGAAAGCACCTTAATTCACTGAGAAGCAAAAGACAAAATATTTCTGATCACCTCGTTAGAATGCAGCTGCAAATACCAACAGAAACTCTATACCTAAAATGACAAAAATCGGACAGCATAAAAGAAAACCTGATCCAAGGACAACCCGACCTGGTTCCACAAATATAACCAAAAAGGGCAGAGAAGAGCAGTGTTTTCTGACCCTGGGATGATGGTGGACATCATGAAATTGAACTGCATTGAAAATTTCAAATAGGGTGAAAAAGGTCTTTAGGGGTCCTAATGGAGCAATGATGCGCAATACAAGACTTTAACAAACAAACCCTACCTACACATGGTGGACCCTGTTCTTCCCAGCTATCCAGTTTTGGGGTCTCAACCCCCAGCGGGAAACTTCTTCGAGGTAAAGGCGAAAGACGAATGGATGAGCCTACTCTTCTCGAGTATGATCACAGTCTACCCTAGCTGCAGGTGCTTGTCGGAGGCAACCAGCCAAGAGGGCACGCTCAGGGCCACGCATACACGCCATGGAAATATAGGCGAACGAAAGAAGAAGAAGAAGGTCTTTAACAAACAAAAAACATGGCAATACTATTTTTTTTCTTCTTCATTACTTACATTCCATCTTCTGCATTTGTCCCTAAAAGGGCTGCTGGCAAACTGTAATGCAATTTACAGTTAGGGTGTGATATCTGCACTTTTCTGCCAAACACTTCCGATTTCAATAAATCCTTAATGTTGCCTTTTATGACATGCTGAGGAACACAGCATCCAACACCCCACTTCTTTAAATACAGCACCAGAACCACCATAAGGAATTTACACTGCAAACAATGACTCTATGAGAAGCAGTTTTTAGCCTGAATGGGATGCTATGCTATCATATAACATTGCAATATCTCTATGAGAAGCAGTTTTTAGCCTGAACGGGATGCTATGCTATCATATAACATTGCAATATCTCTAGGAAAGTTTTTTAGCCTGAACGGGATGCTAAATCATATAAATTGCAATATCTCTATGAGAAGCAGTTTTTAGCCTGAACGGGATGCTATGCTATCATATAACATTGTAATACTATGAGAAGCAGTTTTTATGCTATGCTATCATATAACATTGCAATATCTCTATGAGAAGCAGTTTTTAGCCTGAACGGGATGCTATGCTATCATATAACATTGCAATATCTCTATGAGAAGCAGTTTTTAGCCTGAACGGGATGCTATGCTATCATATAACATTGCAATATCTCTATGAGAAGCAGTTTTTAGCCTGAACGGGATGCTATGCTATCATAACATTGCAATATCTCTATGAGAAGCAGTTTTTAGCCTGAAAGGGATGCTATGCTATCATATAACATTGCAATATCTCTATGAGAAGCAGTTTTTAGCCTGAACGGGATGCTATGCTATCAAATAACACTGCACATGAAGCAGGAAGATAAAGTGTCACTGATTATAACTTAAATAAAATGACACAAACAAAAATAATACAAATTACTGCATGTTTTATTTTACTGTGTCTCATCAGGTGCAGTATCTTCTTCTTCTTCTTCAGCATTCTGAGCCCTTGAGGTTCATTGCTGCAGATATCACTCGCCTCCATCATCTATCTGGCTGGTCTTCTCTTTCCAGTTGGTGACACCAAGTGTTTGTAGGTCTGTCTGGACATTATTCTCCATCTTCTTCTTGGTCTGCCCCATGGTCTACGACCAATCATCTCCCTTGTGTATAGTTTTTACTTCTCTGTCATCTGACATTCTTTCAATGTGCCCCAACCATTTCAGTCTATTAGCTCTCATGATCAGGGGTGATTTAAACAGATTATGAATTTCACTATTGCTTCACACTCTCCATTCCCTACTGTTTGCCTCTTTGATATGTCCAAAGATTCATTGTAAGACTCTGTTTTCGAAAACCTGTAATAAGGCTTCATCTCTTTTAGTTGTGCTCCAAGTTTCAGAGCCATATAAAACGACTGGTCTTATCAATGTTTTATATATTTTGCAGTATCACAGAGATTCAATCAAAACCAAACATAACCCTTTTAACTGAAGCATACAAATCACATGTTCCCTTGTTATGCTGTGAGGGGCAATCCTGTGTTATGTAACAAACAAACGAAAAGACCATGTGGTTAATCTCAGACTTCCTTGGTGACCATGTGACTAATCCTAGCCTCTCACTGGTAAGATGTATGATGCAACAAGAGAAGCTTTACCAGTGAAATGACTTGACTTGGGTGTACACTTCTTTCCAGGTCTCACCAAAGTCCTCAGACAGGTACAGCTAAGAATAAACAAACAATATCATCGTCACTAACAGAAGCAGTAACATAACGATAACATAACATTTATCAATGCTATTTTATAAATTTGTTATAACTAATACAGGAATTACCTACCTTGGCTCCCAGGTCGACTCAGCCTTAAGTGGGTACCGGGTGCAGTCCCGGAAAGTAAAAGCGGCCGACATGATGCTGACCACATCACCCATCTTGTGCCGATTTGTCTATAAAAATATAGGTCTAGCCCTATACGCCTAAAGGCGTGGAAAAGGGTCTGTTACTTAAATACAGAAACTGTTAGATGAGAGCTTCTGGGTAAACTTACTCTGTCACCTTATCTTCTCATAACCTATATTCTTGCTTCTTCTTGTTGGCCAGCAGCAAATATTAATTATTTTAGAGTCATGATTGCTTAGCATATGAAGAGTTAAAGTAACAACTATCAGTGAAAATCTTTCAAACAAGAATGCAACAACGAAAAATAAATGTCAGACATCTTCAAAATGTATAACGTTATTTTAGACTAACTCCTAACATACATCAGTATACATCTATGATAACAGCAGAAGATCCTTACATCTCCCTCACCACTTCGATGAGGTAACTTGGGGAAAAAAAAAGAAGAAGAAAAACAACAACAACAGCAGCTGCTGCTTAACATATGAAATGATCATATTCATCAAGTATTTCAGCTCTTGAGTCGGCCATAAAGTTATTAAATTTTCCCATTTCACAGCTGTATGTCTTATGTCCCTGATCAATTCAATATATTTCTATTTACAAAGTTAAATCAACATAAAAGGAAATACAAACACTGAATAAATCCAACTGGTCTACAGCAAATAGACAAGCTGTGCAGCTTAACATTTTTAAGTTATATTTTAGTGTTGTGTTTATCTCCCAGTCCTTCAGAAAGAGAATAGGGGCTTTTGAGCTGAAATGCTATAGAAAGATTCTCAGAATATCTTGGACAAAAAAGAGGAGAAATACTGACATTTTGAAAGATCTGAACATCAAGGAAGATTGGCTAATAAACAGCATCCTGTCTCGGAAGCTGAAATATTTTGGTCATATCAAGCGCTTAGAAAGAAATAATAGCAGAAGGCATGGTACCAGAAAGGAGGGGAAGGGGCTGACCGACACGAAGATGGGCACAGGATATAAGTGACTCCTTGAGTATGAAAGTACATGAGGCGGGACAGCTGGTGAGAGACTGAGTTTCTTTCAGGTAGACTGTGATGAGAGCGACGTTCTGCAAAGGACCTGCTACATGATGATCATGTTTTTTTATACTTCATCCTTTGGCCCTATGAATACTACCAAAAAAAAAGGCCATAAACTCAAATTATGCATTTTTTACCAACCCAAGCATTTGATGGCTGCTTGTTATTTGATTGGGCAAGATTATATCTTCTGAAAAAATGCTTAAAAACCAAACATATTAAAACGGACACGTTATTTTTCATTTTCTCATTTATTCATCTATATGTTAATATTTTTGTGCAGAGGCACAGAAAGATTATTATGGTCTGAGGAGAATAGTGCTGCCGGGAGCTACCAGGGGATCTGGCTGGCGCTCGAAATTCATGCGAAAAGCGAGACGGATAAACAACCAGACAGTTACTGGTACCATCGGAATCGGAACTCTTCGCCTGCTGCTGAAGATGGAGACGGAGCACCTACGGGGGTGTCCCGAGTGCTATGATGCTGATACCTAATACAATATTCAACATTAATATTTTATGGGAAAGATTTGAAGATATATAAAAGGATCACGAACAGAGTGACGCATTAAATGGAATACACACCCCAAGGCATTTTAAAACAATGTTTCAGGTTACTGAAGCAATGACCTTGTGATTTCTATCACTGAGGCTTAGGGAAACATGTGACGTCACTTGGCTTTCAAAAAGTCATTGAGGTCATATAGAAACGCCTGTAAATGCTATTGTTTAGGGGTGCCTGTCTGTGGCTTAGGCGTTGCGAACATTCTTTGCAAAGCTGGGTGCTGATTCGATCTCCAGTTTGTTTTGCGCTGGTTTTGACAGTGATACCGAGACCTGACCATTCCGGAAGCAATGGCAAACTACTGAAAGTAACATTTGCCTAGAAAAACCACAACAGCAAAAAAATACTGGGGTTGGTTCTGTAGTGTCCAGTAAAGGATTCGTAACTAACTTTACTAAAAAAAAAGAAGACGAAGACACTAAAGATATTGCACATTAACAGAATGTTACAATGACCAATACCATCCAATGAGTGCTCGATTGCAAGCTAATTCCTTCCCACGAGGTTAAAAGCAAATGTAGAAGTTTGTAAGGATTTACTAGCACAGAAACAATAAAGGAAGGATGCTGCACTGGCCCAACTGCTAGAATACTTCTTTGCGTTCACCAGCTGTAAGTTTTGGCAGGAAAGTTCTGGCAGATATAGGCTTCTTGGGGGTGAATGGATTAACTCTTTGAGTCCCAGTATCATACGTTCATAGATTCATACCTAGAGGCCCAATGCACGCATGATGCGCCGATTTTACGTCTCTTTTGACTACCCCTTGGGCCTGTGATGCTAAACCCTGTGGGACTCAAAGAGTTAAGGTGGAAGGATTCATTTATTTGTTCCCTTTGCCTATGTCTCTATGGTGCACAAATGAGATACAGTGAAATATATAAGATTATACATTTTCTGTATTGGTGTCTTCTTTATTCAAATATCAGATCTATTCTTCTCGCCCATTGTGGGTTCTGGGGCCCCAATGTGGGGGAAACTAGAACAGACCCACTGAGTCCCCAACAAGCATGTCGAAGGCGTCAACTAATTGGGAGCTTCCTTCAAAGTCAGTGTGCATCCGCCAGAGCAGCAAGAAACAACCAACTGCATAACTGCACATAAATAAGCCAGTAAAACAGATGTGCACACAAAATGCAGACACTCGCACAAAGCCAAAGTCCAAATGGACGAACAACCAGAACTTTATACGGAAGCTTATAGCTAGTGCACAACGAAGAAGAAGATCTAGTCTTCTTATTGCTATAAACTCCTACAGATGTCAAACTGCTGAATTTAGCAAACTCCTAATTAGTCACCTTATTTATATGATATACTGGTAAGGGGCACTCAAACTGACACCCTGGAACTAAGATCCAATTCAACTTAACTGTCCTCTACTGAAGATCGTTGGTAGCAATCTCACCTGCTTCAGCTGACTCTGATCATCCATTGCCAAGATGTGCCTGGGATTGGCTCTGTTGAGCTTCACCACACGAGGTGCAAAGGGCAGGTCACAGTGACGCACAAAGTTCTCTCCAGTGTTGTCTGTTGTGAACATGCATTTGTTGATTTCATCTGTGAACACGTACTGTGAGACACACACAACACACAAACATATATATATACATACACACACACACACACACACACACACACATATATATATACATACACAACATACATGTCATGTCTGCAGGCCCACGTGAGAATGCACGCATACGCATTTGCATACACACACATGGATATATACACACATGCGTACACGCAGGTAATACCCTACATGCCGATGACTTTGCAGTTTGGACAGCCTCCGAATACACTACCACAACCTCATATCTGTTACAAAAAACTGTGGAAAATGTAGAAGCCTGGACCGAAAAGTGGGGTCTAAAGCTAAATAAATCAAAAAGCACAGCATCACTTTTCTCTCTCTCCCCAAAAAAAGAAAAAAATCGAAATTTGGATTAAAAACCAGCTCATTCCACAGACTGACACTCCTACCTTTCTGGGCGTTACACTTGATTCGCGACTAACTTGGAAGTCACATGTAGAAGCAGTACAGGGAAAAGCATTCAAGAAGCTTGCAGTTATGAAAAAAATTAGCGGGTACCACATGGGGCGCTAACTCTAGAATCCTAAAACAAGTATATACTGGAGCAGTCAGGCCAGTCATGGAATATGCCTCCACTGCATGGGCTGCAGCAGCCAAGACAACAATGGGAAAACTGGACAAGGTTCAGAATATGGGATTAAGGATTGTTCTCGGAGCCATGAAAACCACCCCCATCAGAGAAATAGAAAAGATAGCAGATACTGAACCACTCGAAACTCAGAAGACAATACAAAACTCTTTTACAGTATGAGAAATTAAAAAGACTTCAAAGTCACCCACTGCATTTTAAATTTCAAGAGAGAACAAAAAACAGACTGAAGCGTCAGAGCCCAACCACCTTGCTAGAGAACTGTACAGACAGCACCAAGATCTGCTTGAAAGAGATGTTGCACTGTGCGAAAAACTTAGGCCAGAACCATGGACAAGCAAGCAGAGAAAGCAAATGTAGTCCTAAAGGTACCAGGAATCACTTCAAAAGATGCCCAGACGGAGACACAACAGAGAACCCTGGCTCTTGCTATGCTTGATGAGAAGTATCCAAACACCACTTGGACTCAGGTTTTCACCGACAGCTCTGCTACAGATGCAGTCAGAAAGGGGGGTTGTGGAATTTACATTAAACCCCCTAGCAGTAGAGCAGAAACTCTCTCTCTACAACAGGTGACATCTGCACTAACTTCAGAGCTGAGGCAACTGCTCTCCTCTCTGCAGTCCAACATCTCATCACTCAAGAACACAGAGGGCACCAAATTGTTATACTTAGCGACTCATTGTCTGTTCTCCAAGCACTATCCAGCAAAAAACAAGACAAAATAATTGCTGATCTAAGGACCAACATTGGCTTACTCTCCAAGGAAGCAGAACTGGTCTTGCAGTGGATACCAGCCCACTGTGGTATTCAAGGATATGAGAGAGCAGATGAGTTGGCAAAAGCTGGGAGTAATCTTCCACAACCTCATCCACCACACAGCTACAAGGAAACCAAAACAGCGCTAAAGCAGTCTTTTCAAGCGGGAGTGGAGAAGGCAGAATGGAGATTACAGACCAGAGAGTGACAGCATAAACAAACTCAACAGGAAAGAACAAACATCAATTCTTAGACTTCGGACTGGACACTGTGGTCTTCGAGCACACTTGTACAGGATAGGCATAAAAGAATCTGCTGCCTGTGATTGTGGAGCAGAAAGACAAACCCCTGAACACATACTGCAGTACTGCGCTTACCTCTCCCAGCAAAGACTGTGGATCTGGCCCAAAGGAGCCACATTGCAAGAGAAGCTATGGGGGACCGGTGGCGACCTTAAACGCACAATCCTATTTGTGACCCAGACGGGACTCAATGTTTAGCATGACTGATATCGAACGCAGAAGAAGAAGAAGAAGTACACGCAGGAATGAATGCAAACGTGCTTGCACACATTCCTGTGAGTACTAAGGTGATTTATAAGCCCAAAACGGTCCTGGAAGGATCTAAGACAATAAGGGCAGGGAACACTGTCTGTAGGTAAAGGGTTTGATATACTGGTCTTTCTAGGCTGCCTGCGCTGTTCAGGTGTCCTTTTTTTTTTAAGATGCCTCACAAGTCTCTGCCCCTCTTCAGATAGACTTTCACCGTGTAGTTCAGTCTTGTGCAGCAGCCTGCCCACTGTCAGGGTTTATATCGAAAGCTTTATTTGAGTGATGCATGTTCTTTCTAGCCACCACAGGAGTGTCTGCAAGATTATTTATTTTTGAGAGACGATGGTCTGGCAAGCAGACGACGTGACCAGCCCATCAAATCTGTGACTGCATCAAGATGGTATCAAGTACTTACACAATTATCAAATGACTCAACATTATACGAGGATTGGCCAATCACAGACAACAGACATAATACAATATCATCCTCATGATTATCTCGTGCCGTTATACGTCACATCGCTCAAAGTCTAGTCATCCCTTCCCTCCTCTGCAATTTTCTCGATATCATAGATGGAGTCAATCCAGCCCAGCTCCTCTGGCCTCTTACAACAATGTTCGTGGCCTCTCACAACAAGGTTTGTGGCCTCTCACAACAATGTTCGTGGCCTCTCACAACAATGTTCGTGGCCTCTCACAACAATGTTCGTGGCCTCTCACAACAATGTTCGTGGCCTCTCACAACAATGTTCGTGGCCTCTCACAACAATGTTCGTGGCCTCTCACAACAATGTTCGTGGCCTCTCACAACAATGTTCGTGGCCTCTCACAACAATGTTCGTCACTACAATGTTCGTGGACTCTCACAACAATGTTCGTGGCCTCTCACAACAATGTTCGTGGCCTCTCACAACAATGTTCGTGGCCTCTCACAACAATGTTCGTCTCAGGTTTTCTCTTGGACATTCTCATTTTCTCAATCCATTTGTTTCCCATTTAAGTTACTGTTTGGTGATTTTCTGTCCGTCCTCATAACGTGTCCATTACTATCACGGTCTCATTTGTCTTTTATCTGATGCTACAAGCGGTTATACAGACATTCTTTCTTATTTTTTTTTTTTTTACCTTTCTTGAATTTACCCATCTAATATTTATCAATGTCCTTAGGCATTCGTTTTTTTAATACATTTAACTTTCGTTCCATGTCTCTACCGATTCTCCAATTTCCAATATGATATATTAAAAACTGAAAAAAAAAAAACCACTAGAATTAAAAATTATGTAATTTGGTTTTGAAACTATACATATCAAGAGTTCCATTTCAGACCATTAAAAACGCTGTTGCCTTGCCACTGCATACCATAATTCATTTCTTTGTGTTTCCTTGCCAATCAACATAATACCTAAGTACAGTTTAATTATTAAATGACCCTACACCATATGAAGACAGGGTAATCATTGACAATATGTGATGAAATAATACATACGTAATTGTTGAAAGACCTGGCACTGTAGTAATTACTGATCACTGCATTGGTAGTTAAGTTGACCTTCAGTTGAGAGCTGACGTTGCTAAATGATTTACCATAATCCTGCAAATGTTATAAATGGGATATGCTACAGTCAAAACACTTGTAGGAGTGAAGTAAAAGGCTAGAGAGGATTGTAAAAGAAAGAAAGGAAAGACAGATGGATGGAATAAGGTGTAAAGGAAGGGAGGAAGGAAGGAAGGAAGGAAGGAAGGAAGGAAGGAAGGAAGGAAGGAAGGAAGGAAGGAAGGAAGGAAGGAAGGAAGGAAGGAAGGAAGGAAGGAAGGAAGGAAGGAAGGAAGGAAGGAAGGAAGGAAGGAAGGAAGGAAGGAAGGAAGGAAGGAAGGAAGGAAGGAAGGATATAGAGGGAAAAAAGCAGAGAGAGAAATATGTCAGTGCCCATATATGTATGAACACAATCATTAGGAAAGAGAGAAAAAGCAGGGGAGACAGATAGAGAGAAAAAAAAGTATTCTAAAGTATGTTAAATGTCAAATGCAGAATTAGCAGTCAAAATCACAGCAATCCCGACAATCCCATAAATGCTTTATTCCCACCTTCAGTGCAGAGTTCCAATTCCTATGGTTCTAGTAACAGTTTTATTGTATATTCGTCTCCCTTTACCTTAAGTGTTGAGCGTCGGCCAGATCTGCTGGTCACTCCTTGCGGTACCCTTCTCCTTTGATTGTAATGATCTATTAAGGACCCTTTTAACATCTTCTTTGTCATGCATCAATTCAACATCAAGTGGTGCAGAACAAGCCAATCTATCTGCTTATTCATTTCTCAAAATACTGACATTTCCTTGAAAAATATCCAAAGGACACCTACTACCCCAGACTTTTGAAGCGATACTTGCCACTCTGCACGGAGCATACCTGTCTCCACCTTTCTCAACATGCTCTGTGAGGACATTTATAATAACATCGTGTGTACCGCTGGTTTTCAAGCCAGTAGAAGGCTGCAGTGACTGCCTCCACCTCCTTTCTCAAACTAGGTGTTGTGGTTGGTATCATATGCCAGGCTTTGTTGCACTAAGCGCTATCATTCTGCCTTTTCTATGAACCTCTATGCACTTCTTCTACCAATCAACACAGATAAAATCTGTTTGAATAATCACATTACCTTGGCAGAAATTCTAACGTTTTTAAAAATATAAATAAACAACAACCGTACTCTGGAAAAGAAGAGGCGACTGTCATTTTCTCCACCATTTTTGGCCAGGGCAATGATGACATCACTCCCTTCTCCGGCCCAATGAACCATCAGCGTGGTGTGTGAATCAGTCAAATCTGCCTGTGGATGATTGAAAACATGACAAAAAAGAGGGTCACTGACATGCTGGTGGTTGTGAATGAATGTATGACATAACAGTGTTCTTAAACTTTTTTTTTAAAATCCTTTGGGAACAGGGAAAATATGATGAAAAGATATCAAACCAAATGAAAAGTAGAACCAGCCAGCTTAACAATATCACACAAACAACAAGTGAATGTTGCAGCTAGAGAGCCTTTATAAGCACATTACAAACATCTACAACGCCATAAATATGTCCAAGAATACACAAAACCACAAACACTGATCATTTCCCTTTTTTCCTTTCAATGAAATATGACCTAAGCATTACAATATCTTTAAAAAAAAAATGAAATTGCATACTAAAATAATATTTAACTCCCAGTCAACTCACTATACATTTACTGGTTCATCCTGATACTACCTGAGCACATTCTGCAGACCTGCCCACTCTACTTACAACTTCGAAAAGACACCTGGCCTCAAGAGCAAAGTGTGCAGAGCAAACTATGGGGAACCATGAAGGACCTGCTACTGACATGCGAGTTCATAGAGGCAACCCACCTGATGGTCTGACCCGAGCATACGAAACCAAACGCAAAGAAGAAGAAGAATCCTGCTACTGTGTTCCCCATGTAGCTGTTGTAATAATCCTTGCTAACTGAAATGTTACTTTAAATCTCATTGTCCTCTCTATTTCGGTTCAAAGTGCCCAAAGTGCGTTATGAACTGTGGATTCAGTAACTGGCCAACAGCCTGTTGCTACAGAACTGTTGGTGTCATTCAATTAACTGTGTGAGCAACTACTGATTTGTTGTTACTGCTAATTACACCTATGATGAACTAGTTCTAGTGCCAGACTGTTTGTGCCAGCATTTCCGATGACTGCCTTTTGCATTTGCTGCTCATGCATGCTACTGGTTTTGCTGAGACTGCAGTCTGTATCAATTTTTCACAAGTGACAGTGATGGATATTCTCTGTAGTTTTTGTTAGCACAAGGTCAGAGCAACTATAGGGTGACCCGTATGCTGTAAAGTTGGAACTATGATTAGTTGATTACCTAAAATTGTTATTCAAACTGCTCTGGGTTCAAACAACTATAGGCCAAGCTGATGTTCTCAATGATTTCAAGGAGGTAGGACAAGTAGATGATTCAGAATAAGAGGATGAATCAGCAAGCTTGACAAGACTAAAAGAACTTCTTGTCAGAGCAGGTAACGCCAGATACGAACACTATACAGGTAGCCAAAGAAGAATAGTAAACTAACACAGATTTGGTATCATCAGAAGCCTCGCAGTCAGGAAGAAAATGAAGATGGGATCAGAGCACTTATTGGTTTGCCCGATGTGAAATGAGGAAGATGGGTCGATTATTCAACTAACTAACTAACTAACTAACTAACTAACTAACTAACTAACTAACTAACTAACTAACCTACTCTAGGATGTACCACTTAACTTTTTTGTTAAAACAACAAATGTTAAAAAAAAATTATGCAGGTTGACATGAAAAAATCCAGCCACTGATAATTCCTGTTCCATCCGGCGTGGATTCTGGAGCACACTTTTATATGTACAACATTGGTATGCCAATGTTTTCTGGAGCCGCTGTTTGCTGTTTATGTTATGATGGCGCTGTTCTCCAGAATCAACTGCTGGATCATGCCTGCACGTGACAACAAGCATGTCTGCCTATTCCTTTTCATGCTATCATCTTTTGCAGCCATATATCTCCATTAAGGATTCAGCCAAGAAAAGAGGTGATGTAACCAATGGTGAGTTGTATGGCACAGAAAGAGTTTAAGTTTTTTTTAGCACAGAAAGAGTTTCAAGTTTTTTTCTTCTTCAAGTTCACCCAATGTTAACTCTGGCAGAAAGGTTGTTTGTCCACTTCAGGGCTTTGGTCTTGTTCCAGAACTTAAGTTCTATATTCACATCCATTTTACAGATTTATGTCATTTGTATGCAGATTTCATTTATTTCAGGTAAAACTAAGCTTCGACTGCTCACAGCACTAGCTATTAGTACATTTTTGTATGGCTGTGAAACGTGGACCTTAACAGCTAAACTCAAAAAGAAGATACAAGCACTGGAAAATGTGACCTTACAGAAATATTCTTGGTATATCATACAGGGAATACATCACAAATGATGAGGTTCACAGAATAATTATTAATTATCCAGCATATTGGTAACTATGAACTTCTTTCAACTACAGTCAAAAGGCAGAAAATGCGATGGTGCAGATATGTAATAAGATCTAACAGTCTCCCAAAAACAATACTACAGGGCACAGTAGAGGGGAGGAGGGGCAGAGGCAGACCAAGAAAGACTTGGTTACAGAAGTTGACTAACTGGACAAGCCTTAGGCATGCAACCATGAAGTCCATCACATCTGATTATCAAAGATGGAGGAAGTTGATCAGACAGTCAATAGCAACTGGTGACCCAATGACATGCAGTGTTACGAGATGATGATGACGAAGATGTATGCAGAATGTTGGTTCCTCACCTCTCAGGTAAATGCACTCTGACTTCAAAGAAAACACTCCGAATTAGTCACTTTTAACCACATGATTGTCAAGGCACAATAAGTCTACATTTTTTTTGGGGAGTGGGGTGGGGGGGGGGGGGCAAAATGGGGCCCCGGAACCCACACTAGGAAATAAAATAACAATTAATTACACCATGATAGTAGAAAAATGGCTAAACTAAAAATCTGCACAGGATGTTATGTAAGTGTCAGTGATTGAGGAAAGTCGGTAAAATACAGTCTTTAGCCTAACCAATAAACTTAGGGTACAGTGAATTGCACATAAGGAGTTGAAGTGATAGCAGTGATGTGATAACAGATCTGCTTTGGACTCACTGAAAGAATTAAGAATAAACTGAAAACTTACAACAGTTGTGCGGTGATTAGGATCCACAACACTACTGTCTGCTTCTCGTCTTGATCGAAACTTGCCGGCCCAATGTCTTGCTTCATTTTCGAACGCCGACTTAACTGCGTGAGCATCAATAATATGAGGCATATGACGCAGTTCGTCTCTGGCAATCTGCATAGGGAAATGCAGGGTTTTTCTCCATGTTGTTGAAATGGAGGAAAGAGGGCTATGTCCTTCTGCAACATAAACACACGCCAAACTTGCACATAATGTCAAGATACCCGCCGGTATTTTAAAAGGAGCTGCGATACGTTTCAGCGAGCTTTGGCGCCCCATTTGCAGTTAATTATGGGCAGCCACAAAAGAAAATAATGGAACAATAACAAGTTACTTCCTTGTGTGTGTCTACCAGTCATCAGTATCCTCAGCTGTATGTATTATACACAGATGTTCGTCACTTCCTGTTGGGGACTTGCATTTCAAATCGTTTGTATCGATTCCACAATGGAAAGTTCGATCTACGGTGCGTTTCAAAAGTCGTGCCCTCACGTTTAGAAATATTGGTATCCTGTACGCACGGTCTTCTCTATTTATTAGAGACGGCGTTGCCTGTACGGATCAACACGAATTGTTGCAAATCGCCTTAGATTTCCTCTGTTCTTATGATCTGATAATTTACAGTTGCGTGGGTCCTGCTGTAATTTCATGATGTGCCGTCTAATCTGTGTTTATGCTACAACACCAGTTGTTACGAAATGCCAATAAAGTAAATATATACGTTTTATATTATCGACGTTTTTACATTCAAACCTGTGAGTAGTTTGTCGTAGGGCTCCAGCATATTGGTTTTCCCCGGAGCCCATCATGTTAAGACGGCCCTTTTGGGAGGGTCTCAGGGCGACAAACTTTTCATGTAGCCATGTCAGAGAGAGGGGGGGGGGGGGGACTGATGAACGCACACATATGGAGCGCCGATACAATGAAAACATGGAAAAGAGAAAAAAGGTGGAGGAGGTAGGGAAGGGGCTCAAGGGGCATAAGTTTAATTGCGTAATTTCTGGCGGTACGCAGTACTGACACCTTTTTATTCATTATGGCTACTGTAAGAGAACTTTGAGGTAAAAGGTAAAGTAAAAGGTAATTTGAGATTATTACTAGCATCTCTTGGACCATATTTTGGTGAGTGCACACTTTTCTCCATAGAAAAATCCCTGATAATAATTAATAGAAGTATATGACCCTTTCCCACGCTTGCAGGCGTATTGCGTATATAGGGCTAGACCTATATTTTACAGACCAATCGGCACTTGGTGGGTCATATGTTCAGCATTACGCCGGAAGATTTCACTTCCCAGGATTTGTAACCTGATACCCACTCGAGGCTGGATCGACCTGGGAGCTAAGGTCATTATTGACAAACAAAAAGAAAAATAAATCCGGCTCCGTCATGACCCGAACCCAATACCTTTGGATCCGCAAGCGAGCGTCAGTAGTTGTGAGTAAGAAGTTTACGGACCGTAAAGGTTGGTGTGTTCTTCTTCTTGGCGTTCACCAGCTGTAAACTCAAGTGGAAAGTTCTGGTTGTTCGTCCACTTTCTAGACTGCAGTCCTGTTCCAGAACCTGGGTGTTGCGTGTGCATCCGTGTGACAGATCTGAAACATTTGTGTGCAGACTGCTGGTTCCTTGATTCTCGGATATGTTATGTCACACAGAGCTCTCAGTCTGTTCCTCCTTTCTGTTCTATTCTGTACAAGCAGTTCAATTTCACAGATGAAAAAAAAAAAAAAAAGCTTTGGCTTCTCCTTTTAACGTTGGCCTTAGGGTCTCAATTGGTCGCAGTTTTAAGCACATCCACAATTGACGACAGCCACCGCCAGCGAGCGTAAACATGCAAAAACATCAGCGACTCTATATTCGCAAAAAGGCGCGCCTTCGGCGCTTACCTCCGCAGTACTTCTTTATTGTACACATGCTACTCACAACAACACATTCCAGAAACAACATTCGTTCACACAAAGGACAGTAATGAAAACAAATCTGCGCAGTTGCGCCTGGGAGACAGTGTCGAAGGAACAGCAGTCACTTTTCTCCAGGCTGTGTATAGACAGCGAAGAGAGCCGTCTCTAAACATGCCTGCTATTCATAGGATTAACAGCTCATGGATGAGAATCACACAGGAACACATCCCAGAAACCCCGTTCAGCTTATGACAATTAACATTAAGGTACCCTTACCGTGACAGAATAGTCTGCAGCTCTTCTTCTTCTACTTCTTCTTCTTCTTCTTCTTCTTCTTTTACTTTTTCTTCTTCTTCTTCTTCTTCTTCTTCTTCTTCTTCTTCTTCTTCTTCTTCTTCTCTTCTTATTCTTCTTCTTTCTCTCTTCCTTCTTCTTCTTCTTCTCTTCTTCTTCTTCGTCTTCTTCTTCTTCTTCTTCTTCTTCTTCCTCTTCTTCTTCTTCGTGTTCCCCGGTTGTAACTCCATCGGAAAGTTCTGGTTAACCGTCCACCTCAGAACTTTAGTCTTATTCCAGAAACTGAGAATTGCGTGCGCATCAGGTTTTACAGACTTATTTGTGTGCAGACTGGCAGCCTCACAATAGCCGACTCTTACGATATTCTTGTTGCAGAGGCAGTGATTCTATTCCTGTTTACCCCACAATAGGGCACCTAACTAACATAGGGAATGGGTAGAAAGCAATTGATAATCGCACTTAACCGCCTCTATCTGGATCTACACATCTGGTCATGCGGGCGTAAATAATAACGAGTGATCGGACCAGCTTTAAGACAATGCATTAACGCACGTGGGAAGAAGCCTGGACAGGTCAGATAGCATCAGTGCTGTACGGAATGGACTAAATCTCTGACACTAACACGATTGTGTGGCATGGGAGTAAAGCATGTTGAAGCACGTCTATGCTGCTTTCGAGAATAATATAGTAGACACTATAACCAACTTCTCATGGGAACAATCAGTAGAGGCACCTTGGAGTGGCTGCTGCATCGGAGGAGTGAGTACACATGGTAATGCCAAATGTGCAGTGACGGCGGTTGTGATAACATAACGTAACACGTTTGTCCTAACTAGGACTTATATTTGATGCAGTGCTAATGATTGGGCTAGGGCTTTTATTAATAAGTATCCTGAAAAATAAAAATAAAAGAAATAGTGTCATGACAGAGATTTTCAGCCTGGGATGGATTGGGGAACGGAACGCAAGGATATTCCAGACGGAGGACGGTGCTTGGGAAGAGATCGGGCTGGTTGGGTTCCAGCAGTTTTGAAACTGAGTTTATTTGTACTTGCAATAATCTGTAATACCAACATTTTCCCCCCATTTCCATTAAAAAATAAAATATGGGTGACATTATTTGTATAATAATATATCAAGGACGTTTTTGTTTTTATGAGCAGTGTGTACATCTACCTCATCTTTCTAATCAGGTCCCCCTTTTTTTTTTGTCTTCTTTAGTTGCAGACAGGGCATTATTCTCGGAATTTACTCCACGTCGCGCGAGATCCCACGGGATGTCCAATGTTCTAGGGTTGTTAGGTTTAGCTTGTTTGAAGATTTTAGGCACATCCACCACCGATGATATCCACCGCCAACGAGGGTTAAAAATAGGAAAACATCAGTGATTCGATACTCACCAACAGTCGTTCCTTTGATGCTTACCCCCCCCCCTCCCTCTTTTTCCTTAGTACTTCTTCCACGCACATAACCGCCTGCCACGGCTGAGCTACTCACAACAATAACAGATTCCACAAACAACTATCGTTCACATAAAAGACTGTAGCGAAAACAAAGCTGCACAGTTGCGTCTGGGAGACAAGTGTGCGGACACTGTTGAACGAGCACGTCACTTTTCGTAACGCTGTCCAAAGACAATGAAGAGAGCCATCTCATAACATCCCTAGAAGATTTGGCAGCCTTCGGGAAACAGCTTCT
>CAJHNH020000188.1:296690-311337 GCA_905116865.2 Candidula unifasciata
GTAAAGAAAGATAAACTTAACTAAACTTCTCTGCCCGTTCTATGCTTGAAAATAAAAATAAAATAAATCTCCCGCTGTCATTGGAAATTTTTTATCAATGGCTCAGAGTTTATAATTTAAAATAAAAATGAATTCAAAACTTCAGATTAAAATTTACACCCCTTAAAAAATACAATGCTGTTTACAAATCCAGGCTCGACAGGACATAGTTGAAAGTTGAAAGAAGCTAATCGGGGAGAATTTTTCGCTAAAGCCGCTTCTGTTTAGAATGGGGAGATAGAAAATATAAAGTTACACACTAAAGAGCATTTGAAAACACGTTTATGAAACGCTCCGGAAAGAGCAGTGCAGAAAGGAGCTTGCCTGTACGAATTGACTCGCCCAATCAGCGTACCTTGAATGGCTAGGGGAGGTAATGAAGCAGAATTCCTCGCAGTAGGACGAGTTACGCTTGGTTGAATTGTTCTGGAAAAGAGAGGATGGGGGAAGGGGGGGGGGGGTGGAATGTTTTCTTTTTGGTTCTCCTCCACTGCTTTGTTTGAGATTGGTAAAGGAACGGGCGCCAAACACTATGAAGTACCCCAAAAAGCAGGCACCGATGGGTGTGTGGAAGACTTTGTATGCCGTGTTTTCACATGCTGAGTACAGCCGTGAGAGATCGTTTTTCTCACCAGTTCATTTTCCACCTAGTCAAAATAGGCTCCGGTTTCACGACGCAGTCCTCCGTAAGGCACTGCTGGAAATACAAGAGTTGACTGTGCGTCAGATGGATACTAATCTCTCCACTATCTTTCTGCTAGCTTTGTTAGATTCCACACAGCGCAGTATACGTTTGTTTTATTAGTTGTTCACACATATGCTGATTACTTATAGTTTTCACTTTCTAAGGCACAGATTTCCCCCCCCCCCCCCCCCCCCCCCGTTCTCTTCTTTGATTTTCTTCAATTTCTTCTTCTTCTTCTTCTTTTTCTTCTTCTTTTTCTTCTTCTTCTTCTTCTTCTTCTTCTTCTTCTTCTTCTTCTTCTTCTTCTTCTTCTTCTTCTTCTTCTTCTTCTTCTTCTTCTTCTTCTTCTTCTTCTTCTTCTTCTTCTTCTTCTTCTTCTTCTTCTTCTTCTTCTTCTTCTTCTTTTCTTTCTTCTTCTTCTTCTTCTTCTTCTTCTTCTTCTTCTTCTTCTTCTTCTTCTTTCTTCTTCTTCTTTCTTCTTCTTCTTCTTCTTCTTCTTCTTTCTTCTTCTGTTTTCTTGTTCTTCTTTTGTTCTTGTTCTTGTTCTTTCTTCTTCTTCTTCTTCTTCTTTCTTCTTCTTCTTCTTCTTCTTTTTTTTTCTTCTTCTTCTTCTTTTTCTTATAATAATAATAATAATAATAATAATTATTATTATTATTATTATTATTTCTTCTTCTTCTACTCATCCCCCCTTCTTTGTCTGCTCTTAATTTTCTTTTACTAATGCTGCTCATCATCGTTCATATCTACTTCTCCTTCTTCGTATCTCTTTTTCTATATCAAACACCCCCCCCCCCCCCCCCCCCCCGGTTCGTAGTCTCCTCTAGTTTGCATGGGATTTCCTCATGCGCGACATTGATCAAGAAAGCATAATATAGAGGGTATGTTTAATGAATGGAGACTTTTTGAAATCAATTATTTACGCATCGTAAGTAGATTAGTGTATTACGTCATGCTGCGAGCGCCACGCATCCGTCAGTTTAGAATATCACTGCTTTATACCGGTGTTTCAGTAACCGATGCTAGCTATAATGGTGATTGAAGTATTGAAGAAAGAGTATTTTTAGTTGAATCTTACGGTCACAGGTATTTCTTTGTGGTTGTTCATCAATTTATTATGCCATTTCGTGATACTCAAGTACCTCATCCTAATACCGTTTGCAATTTAACCATTAGAACCGACTGGAAATAGAGCTATAGTATGGGAAAACAGTAACTAGAACAAGGCACGCTATAGCTGTGTACGTTGCATTAACTCCATAGACAGTGAAAAAAAAAAATAAAAAAAAAAAGGAATGGCGATATTTTCAACAACAAGAACAAAAATATAGCCATTAAGAAGACACCCGGTAATACTTAACATAGCCTACCATAATATAGTTTCAAAAATTCTGAAAAACTTTGATTAACTTTGAGCGAATCCTGAAAAACATCAATAAAGCTATAATCTTATTCCTTGGGGAGAAAGTCAACAAAATGTTAACTATTTGTCGGTTTAAAATCTTCATTACATGTGTACTAAAGAGAAAAGGGAAAGCAATTCAGGCGTAACGTACAATGAGGAAACATCTAAAGCTCAACAGCTAATTTCGTCAGAGTTTAAATGGCTAATGCTCTCTTTCATGTCTCCCTCCGTAGCTCCCTCTGTAGGTAGACAAACACCGTCACCGATTGTCCTTGAACTAGATATCATTCGGAAAGACGCTCTGTAAACTTTAGTTGTTGAAGATAGAACAAGAGCTTGAATAGCCGTACTTAATTGTAGCATGGAGGAAAGAGAGAGAGAGAGAGAGAGAGAGAGAGAGAGAGAGAGAGAGAGAGAGACATGCAACTGATTTGTTCAGTGATTTCGTATATGCTCAGGTAGCGCTTCTTCTTGTTTTTCTTGTTCTTGTTCTTGTTCTTGTTCTTGTTCTTGTTCTTGTTCTTGTTCTTGTTCTTCTTCTTCTTGTTCTTCTCTTCTTCTTCTCTTCTTCTTCTTCTTCTTCTTTGTTCTTCTTCTCTTCTTCTTTCTTCTTCTTCTTCTTCTTTTTTCTTTTCTTCCTTCTTCTTCTTGTTCTTGTTCCTTTATTACTTCTTCTTTTTTTCCTTCTCCTTCTTGTTCTTGTTCTTCTTGTTCTTGTTCTTCTTGTTCTTGTTCTTCTCTTCTTCTTCTTCTTCTTTCTTCTTCTTCTTCTTTCTTCTTTTTCTTCTTCTTCTTCTTTCTTCTTCTTCTTCTTCTTCTTCTTTTCTTCTTCTTCTTCTTCTTCTTTCTTCTCTTCTTCTTCTTCTTTCTTCTTCTTCTTCTTCTTCTTCTTCTTCTTCTTCTTCTTCTTCTTCTCTTCTTCTTCTTCTTCTTCTTCTTCTTCTTCTTCTTCTTATTCCTCCTCTTCCTCTCCTACTACTCTTCCCCCTCCATAACACTCTCGAAAAAAGAAGAGGTAGGTAGTCTCTGATAGAGAACCACTACAAATAAATTTCGACTAGTAACACGAACTCGCTCAAGAAGAACACTCAGTTAATATGAACACAATGTTGGCTGCATGATGATGCATTATTATTAGTTTCCCGGTTACCCCGCCATTTTTAACACGAGCCAGATTTTCGATTCATTGGAGTGCACGTTGATGGGGGTTTTAATGTATTTATGTAACATAAACTATGACAGAAACAGTAAATCATATGTAAATAACAGGCACACAGTCTCAGCTAATCAGGTATTCGCAGTCTCAACTTTCTAGCAAACAAATCATCCCATAGTTGTTCCGTTCCTGTGCCGATGAAAACCCCACAGAATGCCTACCACTGCCCCTTGAAAAAAAAAAAAAAATATTGACACAGACTACTGCCTTGGCAAATCCAACAGAATTCTCACGCACTGAATGTATAAGGCAGCAGTTAGAAACGCCAGCACAAAGTCTAAAACTAGAAAGAAGCAGTCACAACAGATCCGTAGTTGCACATGCAACAGTGGCATAAGGCATTATAAATTCTCCGTTGTCTGAAAGAGCAGCTAATAACACAACTCGTGCTGAGCGCACAGTTGAAATGCACTCCAAATGAAATCCGCAGCGCACAGCGTGGTGCCATCACGCAGTCTCATCAATAAATAAGTCAGACAGGACTACATGACTAAACGTGCATGTAAACAGAACAATTCATTCCCAGGTTGCAGAACCTGTAACCAGCCGAACAAGCACATGCTGTTTTAATGCCCAAACCTGTCACATAACGAAGATAACCATTTTGCTGAGCTACGGTAAATAAGGAATCAATAGCACAGCGCTCAAAACATTCAAGACCTCCCTAGCTTCAGCAGCCAGTGCCGGGCTGTAGATCCGATGATAGCAGTAGAAGCCTGACAGGCTTTTTTCTGTTTAGTGACCACATTAGATTTAGGGACATTCCATATTATAGGGAGGTTGGGGTTAGGGTTAGTAGTAGTCGCCATGTATTTAACACTAACCGTAAAGTTAAACCCCCCCCCCCTCCCCCTTTTATATGGGATGCCCCTAAATCACACGTGATATGGTCGCTAAACAGAAAAGAACCACCTCACATGTGTCCGTGTTGCCTTTCTTGTGAATGTTGAGTGTCGGCCAGATTCCCCAGCCATTCCTCTCTGAACCATCAATGCTTCTTTCGTTGACAGCTGATAGTGCTACTGAGCTAACAGTTCATAACCCATAGCTCTGGTGACGATTTCATTTAAGTAAAAACATTGATATCAATATACGCACATTGCAGTGTCCCTTGAAACTTTGCCAAGTATTTTGAGAAGTGTTCGCATGGCGCCCAAGGCAAATATCGTCTGCTTCACAGAATTCACGGATGCTCAACTAAGCATTTTTGAATTATAACAACTCATGTAACGATTCACAGGAGATAAAATAGGAGCTTTTAATGTAAATCTTCTGAGATTAAAGTAATTTTCTTATCCATGGTCCGCTGGTGTCTGCACTTGATCTCATTCTTGGATTCTCTTCTGTGCTAGATCTCTTATTAAACGCCAGCACGTTTCCGTGACGTATCTTCTCCCCGGTGTCGATTATGTCGAATTTCTTTGAGGTATGAACATTATGCTAATGTCAGTGATAATGCATTTTTGATGACAATACTCTAGGACCCCCGACCGCTGGGCCCAAGTGCTTAATGGGGGTATACAGAGACCCCCTTCTAAGGTGGGTCATTACGTTTATGAGCTTCTATTCGTTCGGAGATTACTGAAAGCACTGGCAGACGACCCTTTGAGAAACTAAATCTTCCTATCGCAAATGCTTGTTTAGCCTCGTTAGTTGCCGCCAAAAAGCATTTAAGAAGTCGCCGTAGGAGGCACGGGTGTGTGTGTTTGTGGGAGTGAGGGACAAGAGAAAGGGACGACGATTCACAGAGAAGGCATATAATTAAAGTGAGAGAGAATATTTTGCCGAAATTATTATAGATAGATACATTTACTTTTTGATACACCAGGAATCAGTTAACACGTTTTCCCAAAATAGGATCTCACTTTCATCCAATGTGAATTTCGTGTATGTATACATAACTGGAGGTAATGTGGAATGTGATGAACAGTTTCTCATCCTAGCACAGCTGTGCGTGTGAATTCACTTCTTCGCCAGGGCTTCTCAAATTTATTTTGGTGGCATCCCGCTTTCTCAAAAGAGGCCAGTGGCGCATACACAAGAAAACATTTGGGGGAAAAAAAAGGGGGGGGGGGGTGTTGTTGAAGGGACCTAGTCTCACTATATATTTTCTAAGCGAAGAACAATAATACAAGCATTATTTAAGTGCTTGAAATATAATAATAATAATAATAATAATAATAATCGTAATCTTTTACTTCTTCTTTGATCCGGTAGCCTTTATGAAAGCTATCGTACAATCCATATCCTCTCGTGTACCATACAGTTTTGTCTTCATTGTGGTTGGGACAGGCCAAAATGTGTCTCTGTTGTCAGCATACAGTTGACAGTGTTGGAGCACATGCCCAGCATTTTCGGGTACCACGCTGCAGGGACACGTCTCTGTGTTTCCTACACCGAAAAATGTGAACATATGTTGATGAAATCTGTTGTGCCCTGTCCTTAGTCTGAAAATAATACACTGTCCCTCTCCAGAGAGGCGATGAAGTGAGTCTTGGGGAGAAAATCTGGTGTGGGTATCAAGCCACCTTTCATAATAGTAGTAATAATAATAATGGAAGTAACTGTTACTGCTGTTTATATTTATGTCTCTTAAGGGCAGTGTCTACAGTGGGCTCATAGGCCTGAACATCAAGGGCCGCATGGCTAGTGCTGTCATCACTGACTGTGAAAGTTAGGATGTTAAATTTTTGCTTTCGACAGGAATACTTCATCATCTTCCCATGATTGGGGGGGAAAAAAGGGGGGGGGGGGGCGTCAGGTTTCCAACACAAGACCCCGACGAGCTTTTAACATGATTATAATAATAACAGCTTTATAAAAATAACAATATTCTGAATTTTAACGTGAGTATGTGTGTGTGTAAGGAGGTAGGGGGAGAGGGGGAGTGATAAAATGAAATGTGTGAACAAATATTTGACATATATTCCCCTATAATAGATAACCTGACGAGATACAGCGAAATATGCCAGGCAATAAATTGTGCAGTCTACTGTTTGTGTCTTCTTTGTTCAAATTCACATCGGGAAAACACTGCTTTGATTATTATTTAATACGCAAATGAGACAAGAGAACCAGCAAGATAATGTGTCAAATTTTATAAGAAAGCTCCACTGGAACTACGTCGACCATGTACTCAGAATGGATAAGACCAGACTCCCATATCAAGCCCTCATATGGACACCGACAGAAAAAAAAAAAAAAACAAAGGCTAAGACCAAGAGAGACCCTGTGTAGAATCATCATCATCAGGAAAGGCTCAACCATTTGCCAAATGAACATCCAAGACCTAAAAGAGGTGGCAACGGACCGCTAGAAATGAAGATCTATGACCTCTGCCCTATGCGCCGACCAAGGCTCAAGAAAAAAGGCTAACTAACTAAAAAGAAGTCTTTTGTCACAGTTATATTTTTCAGTTTCAACAGACTTCTTCTTTCTTTGTTTGTGTTCAACAGCTGTAACTCTCGCGGAAGGTCCTGGTTGTTAATACACTTTTGGACTGCAGTCCTGTTCCTGAACCTGAGTGTTGTGTGTGCATCCGTTTCACAAATCTCACTCATTTTTATGCAGACTGCTGGTTCCTTGCCTCTCAGGCAGATTCACTCCGACTTTGAAGGAGACTCCTAATTAGTCGTCTCTTACGACATGCTTTTAAATAGGCAGTAGTTCTGTGTTTTTTCTTTCCCTCTACAATAGAGCCCCGGAACCCACACGAGAGATTCCAACAGACTGAAACAATGTTGCTCTTAGTTACACAACCTGTATGAGATAGACAGCATTGAATTAACAACTGCCTGGAAAAAAGTTCAGAAATCGCAACAGCTGGTCTCTTATCACCCTTGTGGTTTCGTGAACCTTAACAGCCTAGGGTGTCCTTGACATCCTCTATCAACGGTCGTGCTGATCGAACCTGCCTCTGCTTCCCTTTACCGCAACCTTTATTCTTGTTCTTTCCGCTTCTTTTTCTTCTTCTTGACTTCCTCTTTTATCGCGTCGGGTATCATGGGAGATAGGGTTTGCAACTCGTTTTTTTTAGCCGCCTCGACATAGACACATAGTGCTGTTGTTGAGCAGTGATTTTCAAACCTACGATTTCCGCGCCCCTTTAATACAGTTCCTCATCTTGTGGCGACCCCCAGCTATACAGTTATTTTCGTTGCTACTTCATAACTTCAATCAATATGAGTTTTTCGATGGTCTTAGGCGACCTTTGTGAGAGGGTCGTTCGATCCACAAAAGGGTCGCAACCCAGAGTTGAGAACTGCTGTTGTAGAATGTCTCTGATGTTACCCTTCCGTATTGTTCTGTTCTTTCCACACCGTCAATAAAAAAGAACAGTGGCGCTTACCAAGCAACTACGTCAGGCATGACCGTGGAGATAAGCGCTGTTTCCAGACCATTCGCATGCCCAGCAGAACCAGCAGTTACACGTGTAGTAATCGTATCAGACTCAACGAAGATGCTTTAGAAAATCGCACCAGATAGCATACTCTCTGAATGGATAGAAAACATTCAAACATCCTACTTGACCTCCATCACATGTGTCTATGCACCTGGCGACGCGCTGGCGTGAACAGTAACAAACGAGCGACCAGCTGACAAGCAATGCACCAACGCATGTGGGAAGAAGCATGGGCAGAGCAGATATCATCATCGCTGCACGGACTGGGCTTGTAGATAATGACGAATCTCTTGACACTAACACGATTGCGTGACATGGGAGTAAAGCGTGATAAAACGCCTTCGAAACTGAGATAGAAGATCTTAAAACAAGCTCCTTGTGGGCACAATTAGAAGAGATACCTTGGAGTAACTGCTTTTCATGGAGGACTGACCACGAGTGTGAATGCATAATGTGCAGCAGACGTCGATTGTGACAGTAAAACAGTACAATTATGTCATGTTATGCTACAGAAAAAAAAAAAAAAATGTCAGTTCCCGAAAAAAACATGGGAAAAAATAAATAAATAAATCAGTTATCAGTTAGACTTCTTTAATGTTCAAATCCCGAAAAATATCAGTGTTTTTCTTGTTCTTCGTGCATGTTATTCTAAGTATTTTTCTGTGACATTTAAGTATTAAAAACCCCGCTTTTCTTTCTTAAAAAAGTTAGATAACCAGTACTGTATCGTTCCCTTTATTAGTTTTTTTTTCTGTAAGGCTTCGCCCGGGATATTGGAAGAAAGTCTTATTCTCCTGTCCTCTACTTCATCTTGGTCTCCGCCGCTGCATTATGTGTTAAAGGTTGGTTGCGTATCCTATACAGGTCGTTGCAGAACCAACCCCAGCAGCCCCTGGCTGTTGTATGGTTTCTCTAGGTAAATTTACGTCCAGTGTCAACCCAACACAAGGCGCTTGACCTGCAGCAGGGATCGAACACGGTACCCCGGCATTACGAAGCGTTAGCATCGACTTAGCCACAAAGTCGACGCATTATGTGTAGACCTAGGGAAATAGAGATCTAACTAAAACCCTATATTTAATATTCTGTCTTCTTCTCATCTTTACCCCCACCGCTACCGTATCTAGTCACTGCCCCTAAGTGCACCCGAAGCATCCCCTGTAATACTAACAGCAGTATCTAACACTTTGGGAGAGAGACAAAGGAATTGTCGCAGAACACATCGATATGTGATGTCAAGGAAGATAACATCAAGAAAATAATATTACATTTTTTTTGGGTACCTATTTAAGGGAAGTAATCGTAAAACATATTTAAATGGAGGTAACTCCAAGTAAAAGTTTACTTTTACTGATTTTTGCAATATATAAAGGAGGTGTGCATAAAGCTGACCGCCAATGTGACTTTTAAATTAAAAATTGTAATAATGGCAGTTTAAAGTTTAATACTACAGCAGTCGCAGTTTGGGAGGCGTTAATACTTTATTTAAAATAAAGACACGAAATACAAAAGGGGTTTATAATTTATAATATAGATTATTATTGCTTAAAAAAAAAAAGTGCACACTGCTACTTTTCTTTTGTCACCCCTTCTTCAGATAAAATTTTTCGTTATTTGAAGCCTTACTCTGGCTCTTGCCAGGGGCCGCAATATAGCCCGGCCATAAATATGGTATAATGGCTGAACGTGGTTTCAGGGACCTCTCTATTGGTGATCCTCATCCACATGGTGGCACTTTGTGTTTATCGCTTGCGTGATGTCATGGTGGGGTCAAATGTACTACTACTGCTAAAGTGCACACATTAGTCATTCCCTTGTGAGATGCAATCTTTAGTTTTTTTGAAACCCTACCCTAGCTCTTGCCAGGGGTTAAAATATAGCCCGGTCATAAATATAGTCTAATGGCTGAACGAGGTTTCTGGGACCTCTCCACGGGTGATTCTCATCGACATGGTGGCACATTGTGCCATCGGTTGTTTATCGCTTGTATGATGTCCTAGTGGGGTAAAAAGTACAACAGCAATATAAGAGTTCATATTCCAGCGTTTGAAATTAGAGTTTAGATGTGACTGAAAATATTTATTATTACCTATGAAATGATGCATGAAAGAATAATGGAATGCAACGAGTGAGACTGGAAAGGCAGTATGTTAAAAAGGCATTTGCTTCCAATTCTTATCGATTAAAAATAAAGTTTGTTCGTTCGTTCTAATGCAGAGACCGCTTTATCGACAATCTGGCTGCACGCTTGAGAACTGATTCTACCTTTTGATGACGGTATCTGTCATCTCGCCAAGCTGTGGGATACGTGTCTGAATTCTGACGACCCCAGGTGCATATCTGCTCCCCTAAGGTTGCTTTCTTTAATTCCACCACACCTGTTAATATACATTTGTCGAGTCTATAATAAAACAGTGGTCTCCATTTAGTGCCTCACATTTCCTAGAAAATGTTTAAACTTGTCTGGGTCTTTGGATTCTTCCAAGATAAAAAATAACAGACAACGGAGAGCAAGAAGCTGCAAAGAAATTTTTAATTTTTTAAATTATTACTAATTACTGACATAATGAGACCTCACAGATTGCAATGGTTTCATGCATACAGAGAGTATGACAGATAATAGAGTCAATATGCCTTCACAATAGTGATGACTTGGAGTGTACAACGAGGCAGACAACAAAGGCAATGGAGAGAAAAAACGTAGACATGTTTACAAACAGTTGCAGCCATCATTATCAAGTCCACTTTTGTAGTTAAGCGTCGTGGGGAAGAACAGTTTGCGATTCAATGCTTACTGGCAGCAATGCCTATTGTCATTCTGTGTTGATATAGAAGCTCTTTAATGTTATCAATCCATGTTCTCTTTGGGAGGCCTTTTGCTTTAAATTCAGATTTGTTCACATGTAGCGATGCATTGGTAGTTGTTCTGGCTGTAATCTTACTAATTGACCAAACCATTTGATTTTTTTTCTCATTGAATTTCCTGCATGATGTTTTTCCTACAGTCTGTCGAATAAATATCATTTCTAACTTTGTCTCTGATGGTTACATTTGCGGCTTTTCTCGGGCATCTCATTTCACAGGTGTTAATTTTACGTCGGTTAGTCATTAATAATGTCCATATTTGGCACTGGTATCGCAGTGTTGGTATGATTATGTTGTTTACAATCTGTTTCTTAGTGCTCATACTTATGTTTGGATGTCTTAATAACGGTGTCAGTTAGTATATAAATGTACTGGCTCGTTGGCTTCTTGTTTATATTTCCCGATCTATTCTCTCGTCCTCCGAGAATATACGTAATAGGTGTTTAAATTCTTTGACTTGCTTTAGACAAGTACCATTCCACTCAAAATGTGGCGGACTAGATATTCTGCTGCCCTGCAATACTTCAGTTTTAGTAGTATTTATTTTCACCTTATATCTTCTGCATGCTGAACTTATCCTGTTCAAATGTTCTTGCAGTCTACTCCCATCATTGTTGCAGTCACTAAGTAGGGGAAAAAGACCAATCGAAGAGATGAATGGAGGCGGGTGATGTCTGCAGCAATTAACGTCAAGGGATGAAAATGCTAAAGAAGAAGTTTGATTCTTTGTATTCCCGATGTGGGTTCCGGGGCCCTGTTATGGGGAAAACCAGAGTAAACCCACTGCCTACTTAAAAGCTTGTGGTTCGAGTCGACTAATTAGGAGCTTCTTTCGAAGCCTGAGAGGCAAGGAACCAACAGTCTGCATACAAATGAGCCAGATCTGTCAAACGGATGCACTCGCAACACTCCAGTTCTGGAACAGGACTGCAGTCCAGAAGTGGACGAACAACCAGAACTTTCCGCCAGAGTTTACAGCTGGTGAACGCGAAGCAGAAGAAGAAGAAGTTTGATACTCCGTGTGAGTCGCTTACGTGTCTATGATCTTCGACAGAGCTGTTCGTGTATTCAAATGTTTTTCGCATCTAAAGAGAATACATTGTGGCACCATACTATACAAGGCACACATCAACAGAGGAGAAGGATGTAAAGCAGAAGGTAGACCAAGAACCAGATGGAAAGATAACATCAGAGAAACTCTACAAGAGCAAGATGTGTCTATGATCAAGGTGATCAGAAGAGCAAAAAGGAGAACCTTATATCTCCCTCGACACCGAAGCGGTGAAAGAGGAGAAGAAGACGAAGTTCGTATCAGCAAACTTACTGAGCAATTAGCAACAGATTAAACAAGATGGAAAGATTACTGTTTAAATATCATTAAGCGGGTATGATTTAGCTGTAAAGTAAAAGTAAAAATTAAGGATTTTTTTCCACGCCTTCATGTCGTATGAGCATATAGGGCGAGAAGCAAATTTTTATACCTATTTGCACTCGTATGGTGACCTGGTCAGCTTCACACCGATAGCATTTACTTCCACGGACATTACCTGGTACCCATTTAAAGCTTAGTCGATCTGGGAGCCAAGATCATAAAAAAAAAAAAAAAGTCCGACTCTTCTAGGATCTGAACCCACCCCAACCTTTGGATCCACAGGTGAGCAGCTAGTTGTATTATCACGGGTGATCCCCATTTAACCGTAGCAACGCTGAATACAGTCGGCGTCTGTGGCTTGAGCGTTGCGAACGCTCTTCGTAATTCCAGGGTACCGGGTTCGATCCCTGCTGCGGACAATTTGTCTTGCGCTGGTTTCGACAGTGGTACCGAGAGCTGGCAGTTCAGTAAACAATGGCAAGCTAATGAACGTAAAATTTAGGCCTAGAAAAACCACAACAGCCAGTCAATGCTAGGATCGGTTCTGCCATATCCTGTAAAGGATACGCAACTAACTAACTGACGCTAAATACCGCATCGTGAATAACAATGGCAAACGGGAAAACAGAGGAAAATGAAAACAATTACTTCTTGTTTCATTTCAAATATGATAGAAAGGAAACCTTGTGTTCTTAATGAGGTTCAGACAAGCTAGCATGGAACAATGAGTGTAATATTAGGTGACAGCGTGGGTGAGAGCAGTTGCCAAACCATCTTTGCTGCCTTTCTGGCTTGTGAACAAAACGGTGATAACTGAGCGGGTTGGAAGAAAAGGCTCGGGTTGTCAAAAGGATCAAAGTTGTTGTGGTAGGGTTAATGGAGCTCACTAACTTTGTAGACAAGATCTCGTTATGACAAAGAAACGTGCACCTCTCGAGTCAAGAACGCCGATGCACAGATTTGCACAAATGTTGTTGCGGTACAGATTTTGTCAAAATCTGTCAAAATTGCTCTGCTGTTTCTCCATCGGTTCTCTCTCTCTCTCTCTCTCTCTCTCTCTCTCTCTCTCTCTCTCTCTCTCTATCTATCTATCTATCTATCTATTCCCTTCTCTCTCTCTCTCTCTCTCTCTCTCTCTCTCTCTCTCTTGTCTCTGTCCCTATTTGCCTCTTTCTTCTTCTCTTCCCGCATTCTACTTTACGTCTATCTTTTTCGCCCATGTTCCCCCCCCCCATATCTCCCCCTCTCCCCTGCTCTTCCTATGTCGTCTTGTCGTCTCATCCGCTTCATCCTCCCCTCTATGATGTCCTCTCTTCTCTTTATCTCACTTCTCCCTCTTTTTTATCCTCTTCTCTCTGTTCCTATATTATGTAGTCCCCCTCCCCCCTCTCTCTTTCTTTCTTTCTCTGTGTGTATGTGTGTGTGTCATATATGTATACATACATAGATACAAAAATACACACATAATACAGACCCCAGTGTTTCGATCGGATCGCAAGCTTCAGCTAACATGTCACTGTAAGGAGTACTTATAACTGTTTCACTCCTTTCCTGAAAATGCTTCAGTAAAGGGCCACTGACATCACAGAAGACGGTTAGCATGACTTTCCCACTTGAAGCCTGTTCCTTGAATTTTTTATTTGGTGACGACGCTCGGTACTTCCACCGCATCGATTCTCTTACTCTGTGGATGATAATGGAGAACTAAGATCACATCACCTGTCACAATTAGATAGAGAAAAGCATCTTCTTCACGGGCATCGCGGTCTAAATTCTCCTGACAAATTGTCTGCCTAGCATTCTTCTGTTTATCGGTTAGCTGCCTTGAAACCCATCTGCTACACTTTTATATATCCGCAGTCGTCATGAACAGTTATGTATGAAGCAACGTGACTCACGTGGAATTCGACAGCAGTTTCATCAATAGTGAATCGTCTGTTGTCGCAGATAACTGCTTTAACTGCTGTTTCACTGTCTCAGTTGCCAAGCTGACAGTCTGTCACTCTGCTTTATATCTCTGATGTTATCTTTCTCGTTTTTAAATATTCCCACTCATCCATACACTTTCATCTGAAACACACAACTGTCTACGTACTAAATCTTCATTCTTCGATAGATTTCAGACGGTTTAACACCCTCTGCCCACACAACACACACACAAACACACACACACAACGAATAACATCTCGCTGCTCTTCCACGGTGCATATTAACAGTGCTGCGGCCATCTTGTACGAGCTGTTGTGCTTGCGCATACTGCTAAATCCTCATACTTCGGGTATTGCAAAGGGGCCATTCTTTGTCCTGAAATAATATTACTTTTTCTTCTGCACACTTTTCCATACAGACTAGGGCACAATTGACTTTACCTAAATATTTCTTTTCGTATACACCCACTTTGTTTCGCTATGCGGTTGAACGGGGCTTCCGAGATGTGTAAATGTTTAATTCTTACACTGAAGCTCTTTAGTCCTGGAAAGGTCAACTATTATTCCCACCCACACACATCTTCCTGTTCACACGTTCATCCATATAAGTAGTTCCTTCCCCTCGTGTATCTAGTTCCAATACCTTCGATAAAATTTTTCTACCCTCAAATGTATACATATAGTTTTAATCAATCCTCAGGCCTCCTCCTCCTCTTTTCTGATCACGCCGCTTTC